>JAJTUV010001556.1:437500-513060 GCA_021653895.1 Mastomys natalensis | reverse complement strand
AGCTGAGTACTCAGGGCTGGTGACCAAAAGTTCTGTGACTGAGGTTGTCTTCTTAGCCATTGCCTTAGAAGCAGTCTATGGGGAATTGCTTAGGGTTCCGGACATCCACAAAGGTCAGTTTAACTCAGGTGATTGCTTAACCTCAAGGGCTGCAATTTGGGGGACACCTTCTTTCACTTTGATCTTATGTACAGTAAGACTTGAGGAGCTGTAGGAGCCTTTTGCCCTGGCCAGACTCCAAAGTAAACACAGGAGACTCGGTGGGGCCCAGGTATGTAGGTTGTAATAGCCTGCTCTCAAGAGATCTGCGGGTTGTTTGCCTACGCACATTCAGATCTGGAGGATGTGGGAATCCCTATTCCAATAGAGTCCAAGATTTACAGTGGCCGGTGCTGCAAACTCCCACGTCCCGAATCCTTCTTGCCACTTAGAGGGCAGAGAACCAGAGCAGCTCCTGGCGTGTGGGTTGCTAAGAAATCAGGTGGAAATGTTTTCAACTTAGAACAAATTCCCAAGGCGTATCCACAGTGGTTCCGGTTCACCCACTAGGCACCAGGGGCAGGGATGGGAGAGGAGGTTGTGTGTGGGAGCTGGTAGGAAGGGCTCGAATCTTGCCTGGAACAAGCTGTAGATAAATCTGACAAGAGTTTTGTTGGCCTTGAATTTTAGCTTACTAAACAAGGAGCCCGGAATGAGGATAGACAGTGTAGTAACAGATAGCCAGACTAGATGTGGAACTCAGGACTTCTGAATCCAAGTCCATTGAATTCTAAGTTCTTTGTCTGATTAGTCCATTTTTTTTTTTCTGCGCATATTTCTTAAGAGTTCTCTAACAGGAAAAAAAAAAAAAAAAAAGCCTGGCACGAGTGATATTAAATGCACATTCACTTTACTGAAGACACTTTCACTCTGAAAGGTACTGTAGAGTTGGCTGGATAAAAGATGCTCATTAGGAGTGACGGGGCGGGAGTAGGAAGCCGAGTGTCGGAGAAAGCAATGTTAATATGTTGCAGAGGAGAGTGTGTGGGAGATTTAGAGTCGCCTTCAGCTTGGAAAAGTACTTTGAGGCTAAGGATGCAGGATCCAGTTTGGCTTCCGGTTTCAGAGGACGGTGAGAGGATTCCGTGGTTCCAGAGCTTATAAAGGTCTGCATTTCACCACCAGGCTGTGTTAGTGACTTTTCTCATTGCTGTAACAAAATATTTGGCAACAGCAGCAACTCAGAGAATAAAGCCTTTGATTTGAGTCATGGTTTGAGGGTACAGTCTACCATGGGACAGAAGCAGGAGTGTGAGGCAGGGGCACATTGCATCGACAAGTCGGGAAGAATAAAGAGTTGCTTAGTCCTTCTTATTCCGATATTCAGTCCATGCAATGGCACTCCCAGCATTCAGCGAGGGTCTTCCCTCCTCAGTTAAGCCTCTCTGGAAACACCTTTCCAGACACGCCTACAGGATTGTTTGCTAAGACACTCTAAATCTTGTAAAGCTGACAAGATTAACCATCACAATTTCCTCATTGAATCCCACAATGATCTTCTAAATAGTATGGAAAGTTATTGTACCTATTTTATGCTCTTAAAAAATACATTCTGGAAGGCTTAGTTGGTGTAGTGCTTGCTGCACATACAAGAGGACTTGAGTTGGGATCCCTAGAACTCACAAAGCCAGATGTAGAAGCACCATCTGCTATTTTAGATCTGAGGATGTGGAGATGGAGTGATCCCTGGGGCTTGCAGATCACAGTCTAATCCAATCAGGAACATCCAGATTCAGTGAAAGACCCTTCAGTGGAGAGCAATTGAGGAAGACACCCTCAACCTCTGGGCTTACATGCGTGCTCATGCACATACATGAACATGTACAGCTAATGAAATCAGTCAAAGAGGAAGCAACAAGAAAACGTCCACTCGGTAGGTACATCACATTTCTGTTCTGGTGGAAGCATGCTTCAGATGTCAGGAAATGATTGGAATCTTATAAAGAAAACACTCTCTGCAATACTGCTTGAAAGACTGTGATGGTTTGTATATGCTCTGCCCAGGGAGTGGCACAATTAGGAGGTGTGGCCTTGTTGGAGTAGATGTGTCACTGTGGGTGTGAGCTTTAATACCCTAGTTCTAGATGCCTGGAAGCCAATATTCTGCTAGCAGCCTTCAAATGAAGGCGTAGAACTCTCAGCTCCTCCTGCACCATGCCTGCATACTGCCATGTTCCTGCTTTGATAATAATGGACTGAACCTCTGAATCTGTGAGCCAGCCCCAATTAAATGTTGTCCTTATAAGAGTTGCCTTGGACACAGCAATAAAACCTTAACTAAGACAAAGACATTGCAAAATTTTTGAGTTATGAAGGCTTTCTTTTTTCTAAGGAAGAAGTATGTCTCTTGTCTCCATCCAACTGTGCAGCTTCGTGTATTAGGGCTGCACAACGTGGTTTCCAGAGCATCAGAGTCCTGCAGTTACCCAGCGCAAGTCTGCCAGGGATTTAGAAGGGCAACACTCAACTCTCGGGGACAAGAGTAATTACCATCCTCATTTTGCACAGGAAGAGTGAGGAGAAATCACTGACTCAGCCTCACCTCTTCCAGTTCATTCACCAAGCAACACACTAGAGGTTCATGTTCATTTCCAAATTGCTCGTATCAGGATCTGCAATCATCCAATGAGAACTCACATGTGTTTCAAAGACGTTTTTATTAGTTAATGCATAGGCTGCACTCCCTTTGTGTGAAGTTTTGGAAGCAAGTGTGTATTTATAGATTCTTCTATAGAGGTCAGCCTGTCTCAATTGTATCTATACTCTTTTTTGAGTATAAATTAAAAAACAAATGAGTTCACAGAAAAGAATTCATTTAAAATGAGGGATCTGCTGCATCACAGTGAATTTGGTTGAGTATTTTTTAATAATTTACTTATTGTATTCGTTCGTATATGGGTATGCTGTGTGAGTTTATGTGCATCAGGTGTGCACAAGTAGATGCCTAAGAAGTCCAAGAGAGGGCACCAGACCCCTAGAACTGACATACAGACAGCTGTGAGTTGCTGAACGTGGGTGCTGAGAATTGAACCTGGGTCCTTTGTAAAAGTAGTATATACTCTTAACCATGAAGCCATCTCTCCAGCCCATGGTCTAGTTTTTTGATAAAAATATTTTAATTAAAAAAGAAGTGAGTAGAGTAAATTATGTTGGGACTTTTGAATTGAGTAAATTTTGTTGGAACTGGTATTTGCTACTTCCCTTGTTGCTATAATAAAATAACAGACAAAAGCAACTTATGGAATGAAGAGTTCTTTGGGATCATTGTTTGGGAGGGTACTGTCCCTCACAGTGGGGAGGGCATAAGACATCTGATCATGCTGTAGTCACAGACAGAAGGCAGAAGAGATGTGCTCTGGTATTTGGCTTCCTTTTCTTTTTCTCTCTGTCTCTTCTTTTTCTATTTATATTTACTCTGGTCTGTGGCCTGGAGCCACTCGCACTGGGGTAGCTCTTTTTCCCTTGGTTTAAGCTCTGTAGATGCCTATCATAGACCCGAATAGAGATGTTTCTCGTAGGCGATTCTAAATCCTGTAAGTTAACAAAGAAGTTAACCATCACAAAGCCACAGTTATTCTAGTTGTCCAAGGCCCCAGCAACTTCATCTAAAATGTTTATCTGTGTAGTGTAGCATTTATTGACTTCAAGTAATCTATGGCTCAAATTTATAAAAAAATCAATTAGTATGTCCCACTGCCATTTTGAGCCACTGTTATTGATGGTTAAAACATGAAACATGTAATATTGTCTTAGCATTGATTGAATCTTAATATTGACTATGTCTGCATTTTGAATTTGTTGCTTGTTAGCTGATGTTGTGTGGTAAAAGTAGCAGATACATTCTCTCTCTGTCTCTCTCTGTCTGTGTCTGTCTTCCTGTCTCTCTCTCTCAATCTCTTTCTCTCTCTCTCTTTCTCTTTTTCGTCCTCCCTCCCTCCCTCCATCTCTCTCTCATTCCTTATGGGCCAGCACAGCCTGCTTTTTGAGAATTTCTTTATCCACTGACCCTAAAAGTGTCACTCACGAAATTTTCAATTACAGACACTAGCAATGTTGCCGATATCTATTCTTTCTCCTTTCAAGAAGCTCTGCCTAGAATAGATTTCCTTTCCTTTCCTTTAAATTAAACTATTTCTGCTAAGAATCACAGGATGATCACTGAGCTAAGGAATCTTGGTTGGAAATTTTTTCACCCTTGTTAATTACATCCTTGATCCTTTCTCACTCAAATGGATTTTTGGACATGAGAGTCTCCAGGTCTGCTTACTACACAGAGACAACTCAGATGAGGGAACCAGCAGAACTCAGGGTGATGGGTGAGGCTGAGAGAGAATTGGAAGCAAGGTAATCAGATGCTGCTCTGTGGGGAGCTTGCTAGAAAACTCTACACATATTGTGACAGACTTTTGACACAGTTGATTGTCACATTTGCATGGTTTGATCACATCAGGTGGCAAGCAGTGTCACTGGAAACCATAGCGGAACCCCTGGTTGGGTTCAAGTGAGTAGTCTGTCTTGTTTCCCGAGAAACTTTTGTAAACTTTTGAAAATCTCAGTGTCTTCCCCTAGCATAGGAAATCTGTGGAATTCCAGTATAGCAAGTGTTCAGATGTAACGTAGTTGATTGTGACTATAGGCAGATGGGCGCAGGTAAATATGGTGGAAAGATGTCCAGGGGAGATGAGGAGAGAGTCTCCTGCTAAGGATCTTAGTGACCTCACGTGTACTGCAGAGTGAAAGGCAGGGCTAAGGGATTTGATACTTTCTATTGGGAAGAAGAAAACCTATGACAGCAAGAGACAGGTTTTACAGAGGTGAAAAAAGAGTCTTTCCAAAACTGTCTTTATGTTATGGCTATTCCCACTGTCCTGAGTTGCTCTACCTTACACATTCCTTACGTTTCTCTCCTGGGGTCAAGCACTCAAGCTGATGCGAAGCTAATGTGCAAAAAAGGCCTAGATTCACAGTATTCAGCAACAATCACTTTAGTAAAATATACTAAGCCAAGGATCAGAATGTAAGTGTTCAGAATGGCCTGAAACTCTCCATGTATTCAAGGGTGACCTTGAACGTTGGATCAATCGTTCTCCATCTCCCAAGAGCTGAAACTACACACAAGTCGATGTTCATCATGCCTGGTTCATGCAGTAAATGAGGACTCCAGTTACAAGAGAAGTACTCAGGTGGTCTCTAGCATCCAAAACTATGACCAGTATGTAGTGGATGCTTTATTTCTGTTATTCTTACTCCATTCTATATCTTTCTCAAGTCCCATCCTTTGGGTCTTTCCCTGTGAATAGTATCTTCTACCTTTAGTTCTGCACCATCTCTGCAGTACAGGCTAGCTCCTGCTACATAGGACAAAAGATGTAGTCTGAATCATGCTACATTGCTTGTATGGCTCTCTTCTGCTTGAGTGAGGTTCCTGAGTCCATATACTTGGCAGTGTGGTTCCTACCTTCTGGGTATAGCTCAGTGGTCAAGCGCTGGCTTAGCATGTGCAAGATCCCTGGGTTTGAAGAAACAATGAGAAATGACAACTACCCTGTTGTTCTGAATAGGTAACAAAGCTGGCATTGGAAGTGTTACTTGGTAGTTGGTGGTCAGAGCTTTAGTGGACTCTCACCCATGTCCCTCCAGGGGAAAATGAGAGTATAAGACCAGTCTTACAAGGGGCCTTGGAAATTTCACAGCAATTCCCATAGACAAAAATTCCCAAGGGCAAAAAGCTGTAAAATAAACTATCACTCTAAAATGTCTTGTAAAAACAGCAGTTGCTTTTAGAAATATTTAATCCCAAATTCCACTGAAAAGCACATGGTATTTCCTGTTTCTGGAAACAGAGGAAAATGAAGCTCTGTTTAAAGTAAGAAAGCAGAGCCAGATGTTGGCGTTGGTAACAGTCTGCAGAGCCCAGGACGCATGTGGCGTAGGCAGAAAGATGCTGGCCAGCTGTCTACAGCCCTGGGAGCCCAATTTCTCTTGTAGAGAAAAGAAACAGAGCACAGGAGATGTTTTGTTTGTAAGTACAACGAGACAGCTGAGTCTAATAGACATTGTTTTTGTTTGTAGAGCCAGCATAACAACTATTTAAAATGCTTTTTTCTCTTTTTTGACACATTCCCAGTCACTTATTCAAGAAATGTTCCGTATCCAACAAAATTCAGTAATTTAAGAAAAAAGAAAGTACTGTACTATTGCATTTTGAAGTTAGTTTTAAACAATTTCATAATAGCTTGCTTTGACCATATTAATAATTAGCTTTTTTCCCCTCTAAAAATACACAATTGGCCTTCTCAATTAAAATAGCAGTGAGGCATATGGATACCACAGTTTGAATATGGGATGCCCTCACAGGGTGCCTGTGCTCAATACTCGGGCCCCCAGCAGTGGTGCTGTTTTGGGAGACATTAGAAAGCTCAGGAGCTGGGCTTAGCTGAGGGAGGTATGGCACGGGAAGGGGGCGTGGAACATCTCTGAATGCTATGCGTGGTTTCCGGTTGCCTCCTCTCCTGTCCCCCAGGCTCCTACGACTAAGACGCTTTGTCTCACTCTGGGTTCCAGAATCAAGGAAGCCAAAGACATGGAGCAAAACTTCTGAAACCACAAAAAAAGAACAAATCTCTCTCTCTTCCTTTTAAGCTGCTCTGCCAGCTGTCTCGTCCCAGTGGTGGAACGACGACTGAGGTAGGAGGGCAGCTTGCATTTTGTCTTGCTCCCAGATCTACTTTGGCTAAACTGCTTTTCTCATCCTTGCTTTCATATCCACTGTCCTTTCTTGCTTTAAGGTTTTACTGGTGTTTTAATCCAAGCTCTCCTCTCTGATTTATGTTCTTCAAAAGCTAAGCATAACCTAATGTCTAATTCATGGTTCCTCATGCATGTGAAGTTGACCTTGGTCATGGTAGCAGAGGCTCCTCTCTTCTTTATGTCAGTGCCCATCAACTGTCTGTCTTACCACATAGTACTTCCTTACACTGCTCTGTATTAGAGATGACAGTGTGTGTGTGTGTGTGTGTGTGTGTGTGTGTGTGTATACACTCGCACACCTCAGCAGCTCTATAAACATAACATATCTGTGTTATATCTCATAGTGGTAGGTATTATATCTCACACTTCTTGGTACCTCTACTCCTTAACTATCTGGTCACTTCATCCATTATAATCTATATGATGGTGCTGATTGTGGTCCTATTTGGTGTGAATCAAAGTATAGGATTTGCTGAAGGGAAAGAGAAAGAATGTTAAGGCCAGCTCAATATCAGATCCTGTTTGGTATGCAGAACTGGGCAGATCATCAAGTGCTTAGTGCATTTGAATTACAGGGTAAGGCTGGGCTTCCAGAGAAAAACTTGAAATCCAATTACTAGAAGTGGGTAGTAAGTATGGGCAGATTGACATTAAGATTTATTTTATATTGAACTCCAAACAAAGGATAATCAATGTTTACCACTGAGTGACAGTGGACAAGATTGAACCCAAAGCTTGGGAAGGTCTCTGGCTAGGTCTCTGTTTGGAGAAAAGATGACCTATGGGAGCCAAAAGAACTGCTCAGCAGGAAATCCAGCAGAACCTTCATTCTTTTGCTACAGTGCCTATCTTAGCAAGCTACCTGAGATGAGCAATTGAGAACCATGTCTGTCTTTCCTTATGCTATTTTCTTTCTGTCCTGCTTATAGTCAGTTCCCTGCTCAGGTAAGGGACCCTCGGCTATATTGTGACAGGATGTGACCACTGATTGGACCAACTCTGTCACCTGATTGACATAGCAGGAACAATTGCTTGGGCTAAAGAGACAAGCTTTCGCCAATGTAGAGGCTGGAGGATAAGGGGCAGGTTGGATGGTGGATGGACGGAAATGGAACAGACTATCAATGCCAAAGCAGAAGAAAGGTAGGGTATCCCAGCTAATGCAGTGGCTCCATGCAAGAATCTCTCTCTCTCTCTCTCTCTCTCTCTCTCTCTCTCTCTCTCTCTCTTTCTCTCTCTCTCTCTCTCTCTGTCTCACATACACACACACACACACACACACACACACACAATGCAACACAATTAATGTTTATAAAAGATGTGACTGGAAAAGAATTGTGAATGTTATGAAGCAGTCAGAAGACAGGATTCATATACATGTGATGTAATAAAGCATATTTCTAGACTTCGTCTCTGGTTTCAGGCTCTGGTTCAAAACCGTTAGGATTTCCTGAGGGACAGGAATAGCTTGTGCTGTTCATAATTGACCCCTTGCGGGTATTAATGAGATGTGCCATGTGATTAGAAGGCAAAGACTTTCAGCCTCACCTCCAACCTCTGGGGAGGGGTGCTGGATCTGGAAATGCAGCTCAGTCACATTTCCAAGAACTTAGGATGCAGGCACGTAGCAACAGAACAATGGAAAACTCAGGACACTGCCTTAGAGGAGCTTCTTAGCTTGTGAATAAACAGATATATTCAAGAATGATGTGGTAGACTCCACAGGTCTGAGGCACCTGCTTTCAGCATCTTGCTTGACCTTGCATGCTCTGGATAGTAACATGAAGTAGACTCATTGAAACCCCCAAGTGTTTTACTGTAATCATCCCATTTCTCCTACAGGATTCTTAGATCCCAGGAAACAACCTTACTCATTCTACACCTGTGAAGTTGAAACTGCGTCTAGTGAATTGTCTTAAAAATCCCAAGTATTGAGGCTGGAGATGACTTGGTGGTTAAGAGTACTTACTGCTCTTGCAGAGAACTTGGCTTAGGTTCCCAGGCCAACATAGTACCTTGCAAACTTCCAGTGACTCCAGTTCCAGAGGATGAGCACCCTCTTCTGATCTCCACAGGCTCCTGCATGCATATGGTATATGAACTCAACCAGGCATATAAACAAACAAACAAACAAACAAATAAATAAGTTCTTTTTAAAAATCTAAAGTACTACAGTTAGCATGAAGATTTACAAATAAATGATTTTTGATTGGATCGCTTGCATTACGTGCTTGTCACACTGGATATCACCTCAGTATTATTTCCTTTCCCTTTTTCACACATAGGAAAATCTAAGCCATGTGGAAGGGCCTTATCTATTATCTAGGAGCAAGTCCTGACTTGATCTGCAATAGAAAGCCAATTTCTTCTGCCTTTCCAAGCCAATTGTTTAACTTATCAAACTTCCCTCCAGTATTGAGAGTTCTTGGCTGGTCATATTTAGTTCAATCCATGCCTGTAGGTGAGATACTGAAAAAGTTGAGAGTTGGGTTCTATTGGTCATGACACAGAATAAGGCACTTGACATTCAGACCAGAGCTGGTCCGTTTGGTCTCTGTTTCTTCTGATTACTAACACAGTGTCTTTTTGTCAAAGTAAGTCTCGGCTATACAGCTAGGAAAGTTTAGAGATGTCTATCAATCTAGGTCATGCCAAGAAAAAGAAATAGAGTCCAAGTATTGGCAGAAACAGGAATTATTAAAACAATAAAAACTCTCTAGAATATGAAAATGCTGTCCTGTTTGTCTTCCAGGTTAAAATGGAATTAGCCTTGCTGAGCTGAATCTGGATTCATTCATTAAGTCTCCATTTTAAAAACAGAATGAAGTGTAGCTTTGGAGCTTGAGGATGTTTTAGTCTTTTTGGAGGATACAGAGCAACAGTTGATCTCAGATGAGAAAGTCATGTAAAAGTCTTGTTTTTATCTTATCTAATTTATCTTACTCTTCAGAAGTAATTTCTTCTCTAACTGAAAAAGATTAATTTTGTGACTAACAAAATCTATCAAGACACAGTGGCTAGGGCAAGGTAACAGTAGTGTTCTGCTTGACAGCACGCAATCATGACCACTTAGAGCGTTACGTTCCTCTCACACATGTGGTGGAAACCCCCAAGTTTGTTAAAGTCACATAACAACCTCAATAAGAAGCATGTGTTGACAGAGCAGTTCTCAACATATTTCCCTAGGAGTTTTACCTAAAAGCGAGACACTGGCAGAAATGATTGCTTCCTGGAGTCCCAGGGTTAGACATTCTCATGACATGGTCTCTGAGACAAAGCAGGTGATGTGAGAGGTCTCTCTTCCACCAGGGGAAGGCTTCAGCACCTTCTACCTGTGGGTGAGGCTTCATACAGGGGACAGATGCTGATGTGTTTGTGGCAGACAGCTCTCCTACTTGTATCTCTTGATTTAGAGACAGCTATGTGAAATGTCCCCCCACATGCGTCTGAACAATTGGCCCCCAGCTGTCCATGCTGTCTGAGAACATTCTTGAATCAATTAGAAGTAGGCTCTAGCTGGAGAAAAGGAGTCTCATGGCAATGAGGCTTCAGGGCTACCACCAGCACATGTCCAGCCACAATCCTCTCACTCTGCTTCTCTATCTGCCCTGATGTGAGGAAGGAACCTTACTTGTCTGTAGCCACAACCACAGCTGTGTGGGGCCGTGGGCTGTGAGAAGCAGCTGGGTGCCTGGTTGAGCATAAGTCTTGAACCGAGGACCTTTATCAGGATGGCAGGTATTCGGCTCTGCCCCCAGGCCCTGGTTCTTTTCATTCAGCTTCGGCCCTCCACAGCCCCTCCCACAGAGAGGTTTATGGCCATCAGTCATGAGGAACAGTGCCTCAGGCTCTCCCACAAGTAGATGAAGTATCTCCAAGATCTCAGACCAAGCCAATAGGCATGATCTGCTGCCAGACTCTAACCCACCCTGAAACTGTATATAAGGACTCTATTAAGGAGAAGTAAAAGGTGTTCGAGAATCATCCTGGTGTCTGAGAGTTTCTGTCTCAAGAGCTGTAACACTTGGGGAGAGATCTGCTCTCCCGGAACCTTCCTGGGGCACCAAGCTGCTTCCTTGCCAGCTAGCCAGCTTCTTATCAGCCCAGCCCAGGCTGGCTCAGTGCAGAGACAGGTGCAGCACCTGGGAGTGACTGAGCAGCCACAGTGGAGACACACGGGCAGAGGAAGTGGCAGAGACAGTAGCGGACCTTCCCTGCTCTCACTCTGCCCAAGCCGGGAGATCATCATGGGACACCCTCCAGAACAGAGGACCCACACGGCTGTTTCTGCCACCAGGCCTCCCCAGTCCCACAATGGACTGTGTCCTCAAATTGTGATATGAAATAAATTCCTCCTCCCTTCTCTTGTTTCCTGTTGGATATTTGTTAGCAGAGAAGAGTAGCAAAAAAACTTTTTTGTCAAGAGCAGTGAATTTCAGGGGAGTTCATATCAATTCTCTTTTGAAATCACACATCTCAATACCCAATTCCAGAGCAGTTAACTAGCTAGACTGGACTCCTGGGGGTCCAGTGTGACAGGATCCAACGTAGAAGTGTTCTCCCAAGGCCACAGGAGAATGGAAAGAGAGTTGGCCAGAGGGAAAAATGGCTATTTTGTAGAGTTCTGAGTCTGTATGCTCCTAAGGCAGCATGGGACCCAGCCCCCGCACAGTGGTGCTCAGTGTAGGTGCTGGGGAAGGTTACTGAGGTCTGTGTGTCTCTTCTGGTAGATATTAGAATCACATCCTAGCTGTTTCCCCTTGCTGTCTCAGGATTCCTTTGTAAAATGAGACAATGTTGTATCTTGTTTAATATTTGATAATATGCCAACAACGTATTCTAATATTAAACCTGATGATGTTTAAAAACAGCACAGTCTCTGGAGCCTAGAAAGTATTCAAATCACTGCTTCTATAGAGCACTTACTATGTGAGGAGCTATGGTCAGCTTGTATCCATAATTCACATAACTTCCATAAAGACAGTGAAATACCACATTCCTGTTTTACAGGCAAAGAAAAGGACACATACACATGGGTTAGATAGTGGATGGGCTAAATAACATGTCTGATTCCATAGCAAGTGGGCAGCTGACTGACCTCTGTGCACTTAAACTTGGGCCACGTGACTGTAAGGTCCATGCACCGTGTCATTGCTCTCTGACGCTTGTCTAATAAATCAGTGTAGTATTTTATTTAGTGCTGTTTTCCTTCCTGTAAATCTTCCCAGCTCTGTGGCCTAGCCATGATCCCCTGCTCCTTCAGGTCTCAGGTCCCAGGAGAAGAAGCAGCTGACCCCCTCTTACAGCTAAGCCGAAGTGATTCACACTAAGCCACTATTTGCAGGGCTCCCTTGAGAAGAGGGAAGAGTAGCAGGAGCGGCTGAAAGTGTGCATCAGGTGCTATGTTTTTGTTTGGATTTAGAAACTTGACTATTACATTTGAAGCCCTTTGGAGCTTAATTTCTTGTGTTGTGGAATGACAGATCAGACCTGGATCATTCTCGTGCATTCTCCATATCTAGAATTTCACAATGGTCCATTTATTTAATAGTTACTGATTATACTCTTGGCACAGAGCATTGTGCCTGTTCTTTGTCGAGGACAGAAAAAGAAAATGAATAAATAGAAGACACAGTTTCACCTACAAAGCATGCTCATCTTGAATAATAGAGGGCTGTTAAAGTCTTCATGACAGGGGGCCTGTATGTATGAATTGGGGTGACTGGGTTCAAACACTGTTTTCTGTTTCCTACCTCTGTATTGCCTTTAAAATGATCTGTCTGAACTTTAATTTCCTCTTTTTGTAAAATGGACTTTGGTAGCATGTTCCTCATTGGGGTGGTATGCTATTTCAAGTACTCAGTCAATGCTTTGAGCAGATGCATAATTTTCAAGAACAAGTAGAGAGATCTCAATGGGAAGGTATGCCTTGTGGGAACTTCAAAGTGCACGTGGCATCAAGGGCTGCTCTGGTTTCCCAGTGCTCCTTTCAACACACCCTAAGAAACAAACTATGCTCCAAACGTACTGTAAACGCTATGGATGCAAGAAAGTCTAGGCACCAAGCAGAAGTCTTACCGTCTGGAACCTGTGTGTCTTCGTCTCTAGAGATGCTTCACTGAGTGTGTTGATGGAGGTGGGGTGTGCCCTGTGAGGACTGGCTACTGTTTTTCATGGAGGTGGCCAGGCTGCGCACAGGCTACCTTCTGTTTCAAAACCCCCATTCCTATCAAAAGTGATGTTACGTACATAAGTGAGAGAAATGGATAAAATGTTTTTTCCTAGTGAGTGAAGAGGGAGCCTGTCTTCCCCACCAGTACTGGTGGTTTCTTCTTGCACAGAGGTCCCATTTACACAAAACACCGATCCTTGCTCATCCCCACTTGGTACTGGGGCGAGGAAAGGAGAGATTTACTTGATTGTTGAGATTGAAAGGGAAAGCTTTCAGAGCACAGACAGCTTACTCTATCCTGTCTTTTCAGATTTCCTCTTCCTTTTAGTTAGTTACACAGTTGAGTCTGCTCCTGGAGAGGGAGGTGTGTGTTGGCCCAGGAGCCTTCAGCGCAGACTGAGGACACCTCGCTCTGTGCCTTTGGAGTACCTAGGGTGTATTGTCATGTCCTCCTGTAACATCTTTGTTGGTCAAAATTGTTATATTGTTACCCCATTTGCCTAACTATGCGGTAAATTTTTTCTCTTGTGACTTAAGTTACTTGGAACAAGTGACAGAAGGTGTTAACTTTGAATCCCCTGATTTCCTGTGTCCCAGAAGATGCTTGACTAGCACAAAGGGCTTCAGTTTTCCTGCTCGTCTGTATGTGCTCTTCCCTGGCTCTCTGATGCTGGTGTTTATTTGGGGTTGGGGTGTGTGTGACTGTGGACCAATAGAAGCACTTTCATCATGGCTTCTAAGACTGTTAAACTGAGTCAATATACGGGAAGGGTTTAACGTGGCCCTCTACATTATACATACATACAGAAAGGTAATAATCAACATTTTCATAGTTAAAACATGGTATTTTAACATATTATCTTAATGCTAAAAGAACTTGTACTATTATCTGATACCCAATGAGAACTAGAGAAATATGTAAAGATCGTTCAAATCCATGCAACATGAGAAGCTTGTCAGTTTGCTAATATGTAATTTCAGAGATTAAAAGAAGCACAGTTGTCTACATTAAAAGTCACACTGGCCATCGCAGCCAAGCTGGGCCTGGATGGTGAATCTGTGACTTTTCTAGGTAAGTCCTGGCCTGTGTCTTCCCTAAGCATCTTAATGTCATCGCTTACAGATTGGTTTTCTTCAAACCAGGGCTCCCAGAACGATGTCTGTTCAGGTCAGTGCAGCAACTACCCATATATTTGACTCAATTTTCTCCATACTGCATTCCATGCTTGCTTTGTGCAAAAGAGTAACGAACCAGACAAGTGCAAATCATACTCCCCCGAGGAGTGTTGGGAAATAATCCAAGTGCATTTTCTTATTAAATTGCAATTGGTAGCATGGAAATATTTTCTAAAAATCAGACACCGTCCTTTAATCATATAAATGATTTCTCTGGCTATACTTTGATGTGTGTACACATGCATGTGGAGGTCAGAGGTCAACTTTGCATGTCATTCCTTGGCTACCATCTACATTATATTTTTGTACAGGATCTCTATGGGACTGAAACTCACTGATTAGGGTAGTCTGGCTGTCCAGTGAGCCCCAGGGATCCCCCTGCCTCTGTTTCCCTAGTACTGGGAGAACATGCACACGCCACCAGGTCAGGATTGTTTGCTTCTTTAATATGTATATATGGATTCTGGGGATTGAACATGAGTCCTCATGTTTTTACACCAAGTACTTAATTGATTGAGTTGTCTCCCTAGTCTTGCACTATGTTTCATTTTAACATTTAAATTTGTAAAATTTTTTAATTGAAATAAAATTAGAACACCACTTTCCCTCCTCCATTTCCTCTCTCTACCTCCTCCCAGGTACCTCCCTTTAACTCTTTCCATGCCCCCCTAAAGTTGGTAGTCTTTAAAGACATTATTATTATTGCTACATAAATGTATATGTGTATGTACATATGTATGCACAGATGTATAGTAAACACAATCTTTTGAGTCCACTTTTGTTGTTAGTGGACTCAAAACCTCCCAAACCCCACTACTCCATGCTCTGATGATTTTTATAGTAAGAAAAAAATTAGAGGAAGCTCACACGGATTGTTCATCAATAGATATTCTCATAAATTAATATTTGTCAAATGGAAAAAATAGATTGCATCTAAATCAAGAAACTGACCAGGAAAAATGAGGGATGAGAAGGTAGCAGTGTTAAAACACTTCTTGGTGGTGTGATGAGCTTCCTGCATAACTTTACCCTCAGGACACTTCATATATTTCATGCATAACTATACATTGACATAACAGGGAAAATTAAAGCTACTTGGACGATGTTTGTACCACTTGAGTTATTTGATTTATTATTTCTATTCCTAAGTTTCTTTTTAAAAATAGAACTTTCCAGAATAGGGGCAAATTCTTGTTCTAAAATGATAGGACTAGTCTACTTTATTGTCCCAGAAATCACTATTTGACAAATTTTGAATATTCTTTTGAACTCTCTTGCACACTTACTAATATCAGTGGAATATTTCCATCTTTCTAATTCAGCAGAAATATGTTTTTGAGCTTACCTCTACATAATCAGGCCCCATCTGTTCTGGGTTAGATCTTGCCCCTGAGAAATCTGCAAATTCGTTGTGCCTTTCAGAATATCTCTTCATCCTGGTCATTACTGACGTTCACAGGCATTACGGCTAGCTAGGAATTGATTGTGTTTCCTCCCCTAACAGCTTGCTTAGTACCTCTGGTACTGTGAGAGCTAGTTTTCAAGGAAGGGCTTGCGGGTCAAACCCAACTCCAATCCTCCTGCTCTGTGTCTGAGATGTATATAGGTACAGATACCTTGGATTATAGGTCTCTCAGATAACTTTCTAGAATGGATCAAAAACGATACACATTTAACCTTTTAGTTGTCATTGTGAATGTGTCGGTTAGACTGTAACTAACTACATTGTGTTTCTTTCACCTACTATAGACTGAGGAGAGACAGGAGAGTTCAACTCCACTTTGCAAGTCAAGGAAATATCCTCAGAGGAAGGTCCAACACAGACTGAGGTGATGTCTTCAGGCAGCATGGGATGGGAGGGAGTTTTTGAAAGGTACCCGTTGGGTGCTTTCCCTGGGAATCCCTTGCCCTAGCTGGTAAACACCAGGCTCTTGCTGAGGGGAGGAGGTGAGCAGAGGGCAAATGGGACTGGTTAGGGGAAGTCTCTGACATTTCTTTTGGTGAGTAGGACTGTAGTATCATGGCTTCTGTGCTGACTGTGGAACACCTGTTTGTTAGTTGGTGCAGCTTGATACAGGTCTGTGATATCAGTCTCCTTTAGTTAGAAACACGTCCTGTTCCACAGGACAGGAAGTGAATAACAGCAGACTGTGAAAATTTGAGGGTTGTTTTTCCTCAAATAGAAAGTCTACCTTCAGGAGGCCTGGCAGCTCACTCATTGGCTAGCAGGTGTCAGGGCCTGTGTCCTCTCCTGGGAGCTGGCTCATGGACTAGCTGGTGTCAGGGCCTGTGTCCTATCCTGGGAGCTGGCTCATAGGCTAACTGGTGTCAAGGCCTGTGTCCTGTCCTGGGAGCTGGCTCATTGGTTACTGGTGTCAGGACCTATGTCCTTACATCCTCATAGTTCTTTTAGCTGGCCTTGCTCTTAGTGGCAACATGGTCACCTAAGTTACTGGTCTCATAGCTGTGGTCAAGCCAAGAGGAAGGGGGAAGAGTAACTAAGAGAGCCTTCATCTTCCCAGAAGCTCTCATGGCAGACATCTGGAGCAGCTTCACTGACTCCCACTCTGAGAGAAGCTAAAGGTCTAAAGAACGGAACACCATAACGGCTCCTTCAATGTGACCATTGCTGGTCAATGTGTGCTGGAATGCTCAAGCAAAACCAAGGCTCTTAGAAGAGGAGAGACATCGACATTAGTGGGTAAACAAAATCATCTTCTCATGGTGCAGATTTTGAAGGGCCTCATACTGAGGAATGTGAATTTCCTTTTGGAAGGTCAAAAGGAGCCTCTCAACTTCCCACATGTTTATAAATTTTGTTAGAATTGACTGCTGTTTCCCACCCCCTCCCAATAACTCCAAGAATCTGGACTTCGGGGAAGATTATTTCAGAGTGACAGCTACTGATCAAATGAACAGCTCTCCTATTTACTGCACGGTGCAGACAGACAAGACAGTGATGCCTCCTTCATCTGCAAAGCATTCCTTAACTTCAAAAAGGCCTATTATAAACAAAAGCACTTCACAGGACTCGGAGAGAAAAACAAGAGATGACACCAGTTTACATGCACAATGTAAGAGGACTCCCAAAGGATAAGCAAATAAACCCTACTTACTTTTAAAAATAATTGCACAGTCATATACACAAATACAACTGCTGTCACATTATTATAGATTTCACAGAGACTTCAATTTAGTGATCAAAGACTCAACATAGTTACAAGTACTTTTTCTTAAATCCAAAATACTTTTCTCATTAAATAAATTCTCATACTAAATACATTTCATCTATAGAATGATGAAATTTTTATTGATATGATGATGCATCTGTGTTTAGCAGAGTAAGTGGGGACAAAATATCAGAATAGGAATTTTACTACTAATTATATTTAAGTTAAGAATTAAAGGGATATATTTTTTTTAAAAAAAGGCTATTTGGAAATTAGCCAAAACAGGCCTATGTATCATATTTACTCTGCCTTTCTTAAATATTAAAATATTTTGAGTTGAGAAAAGAGCATTTTTAAAAAATAGTTACTTTGAACAGAAAGTAACTACTATTATGAAACTGTGATTTCTTATGTGGAAATATTAGGAGAAAGACTTAAAGTTTTAGTACTTCCTTATATACTCCAGGGATTAAAACCCCATAGAGTATGAATAAACAGTTTTATTACATATTAATTAAATTTTTATCACAATAAATGCTGTTTTATAGTGTCATCTTTATCAAGGGAAGGACATAAGCATTTTCAGCTTTCCAGTGCAGACTTTTCCCTGACATGAGTTGTTATGAATGCAAGCGCACCTAGTAGGGCACACATGGAAGAAATGAAGCAGATCATGACATGAGTTGTTATTAATGTAAGCGCACCTAGTAGGGCACACATGGAAGAAATGAAGCAGACTCAGTGTGGCAACAATGCTAGCATTTATTCCTAATCCCTCCCAAGCAGGTGTGCAATTGCATTGCTGAGAGATTTCAAGGAAACAAACACATTTATTTCATACAAGAATGCTGGATGCTATCAAATAAAACTTTGTTTTGTTGAGACAGGGTTTCTCTGTGTAGCCCTGACTGTCTGAGAACTCACTCTGTAGACCAGGCTGGCCTTGAACCCACAGAGATCTGCCTGCCTCTACCTCCTAGTTGCTGGAATTGATTAAAGGCCTGTGCCACCACCACCCAACCATTAAAACATTCTTCCTTTCCTTCCTTCCTTCCTTCCTTCCTTCCTTCCTTCCTTCCTTCCTTCCTTCCTTCTTTCTTTCTTTCCTTCCTTCCTTCCTCCCTCCCTCCCTCCCTCCTTCCCCCCTCTCTTTTCTTTCTTTCTTTCTTTCTTTCTTTCTTTCTTTCTTTCTTTCTTTCTTTCTTTCTTTTCTTTCTCTCTTTTTTAAAGAAACCATTCCTCTGCTTCTCCTTTCCCTTTCACTCTCCTATTTTATTTACATGGAGCTGTCTGCTTTCAGTCAGTTACTCCCTTTCACCTCTACCCCTACCCCACACCAAAGATAGGCCATGGTTGCTCAAGCTCTGAGTTCCCCAGCTCTGCTTCTCTAGGTCCTGTGGGAAATCCAGTGAGGGGGCATCTGCAGGCTGTTTATACAAGGTGAAAGGAGAGAGAGAGAGAGCAAGAATGGACAGGGTGAGCCTTCCCTTCCCCTGCAGACCTGTGGTGAGCTGCCAGGGTGTGCGTGAGACTCCCATGGTAACAATGCTTGGAAAGTCTGAGACAACCTCATAAAGTCCCTCAGACACTGAGATATCCCACTGCAGAAGTACCCTCTTTGTCGGGAGGGGTTTTGGAGTGGCCTGTTGTCATCCAAAGCCATGAGCACTGCACTGCCAGCCTGCCTTTCCCTCTACAGGGAAAGCACCCTGAGCAGGGAGGTGCTCCTGTGGCCACACAGGAGTCTTCTCTCCCACTCTAGATATGGGCTTGCTGCTCCCTTATCTGTAAGCTCCTGGGAAGCTCCAGCACATCCTGGAGGTTTCTGGAGCATGGACTCAGGATTTAGTCACACCAGCTACTTTTAGTATTTCTCTCCCTGCTCAACTTCTTTAGCCAAGAATGACTTCGCACTCAGCCCTGGAGTTCCGATGCCACAGAATGCCTCCTCCAGCAAACTCTCCAGCAGACACTCCCAGCAAGCACTCCCTCAAGCTGTTCTGCACCTTCCCTAGGCAAGCATCGGCAGCCAATCCAAATGCTACTTGTTTTTCCACATCCAGAGAGGGAGAGCATCTTCTTTCTTCTTTCTCTGGTCGATGTGATCACCTCTCCTTGGATCTCAAGCTCCCATAGTGTACAGGTGTCTATCTGGTGTGGTTTCAGTTTACTTTAGATATTTTCTTCAAAGATCTGGCCAGCAGGAACTATATCACTTAAGACCATACCAGGCCACACATGTACTGGTGATCACTTGATGCGTGTTTACTGAAAAGAAAATAGACTAAAGATATTTGTTTGTGAGGAGAGAG
Source organism: Mastomys natalensis (assembly GCA_021653895.1). NCBI lineage: Eukaryota > Metazoa > Chordata > Mammalia > Rodentia > Muridae > Mastomys > Mastomys natalensis. The sequence continues at coordinate 493,441 of JAJTUV010001556.1, read as the reverse complement.
TGGGAGATGAAACTGTCATCTCATGGTTCCCTGAGACATTTCTACACAGGGAGTCAAATGATTTTGTTGCTTTTCAAGGAAACACTACAGATTCCTTACCTGGAACTCGAAGCACACTGGCCATAGGAATTGGAGGGAAAGGGCCAGAAAAGCAGGTAGATTCCCCCCACCCCACCCCCACCCAGCCTTTGGAGAGCTCAACTGTAAACTGTGTGAGTTTGGGTGCATGGATCTCCTGATGGTGCAGATGGTGCAAGATTCTCCCACTGAGTTCTCACTCACAGGCTGAACTGTGAGGTTTCTCGTGCCTGCCTGCGTTACCTTTGGATCTCCATCCACCCGAAGAGGGTTGGGCAAGGAGTGAGTACAGAGCAGGAATCATGGGTGCTATGCTATGCAGAGAGGGAGGAAGTGGGCATTCTGCCACAAGAGACACTTGACTGCCAGACAGCGATTGCCTGGAAGTCACAGGGTGATTAGGTGATGTGAAATGAAACAGAGTCGGGGGTAAAGGGCAGATGTCAGGATGCAGAAACAGAGCCAGGGGGAACTCCGTGCTGCAGTGGCCAGTTGGATTAGATTGGACGATTTTCAGCCTCACAAAAGAAGTAGAAATGGTGACTGGTAAGTCCCCCTGTGTGCTCGTTGTCACACACATCACACTTAAGTGTCTTGCAGATTTCTGCTCCTAATTCTAGACCAGCTGAAAAGACACAGAACCCCACCTATGTGCTACACAGCTTTATTATAACACGAGAGAGAGTGAAGTTGAGCTTCTCTCCCTCTCTATTTCATTTACCCAGAGTCAGAGTGGGTACACCTGTCTCCCTCTCTACCTGAACCACACAAGTTTAGTGAAGAACTTGCTTGTATCCTTTGGAGATGACTGTTTCCTTTCTTCCAGCTTTGGTCACCAGGATCCACAATTCAGGCTGTAGCCAAGCCAAGCCAAGTTTTCAAAAACTATTAATCACATTCATTGTTGTATTTGGGTTTGGGGATTTAAAAAAACAAAACAAAACCTTTTCAAATCACTCCTAATACAAGGGTTCTATCTAGCACAGTGTACCTCCTCTTTCTAAATTTTAGAAGAAAAGACATTGCGGTCCCCCAGGGTTGTCGAATGCATACAGGAAGAAGATCTAGGCCATCCGACCCTTGCCTGCTTCCCAGTGCCACTTGTGCCTTGCTGCTTCTTGCTCACAGCGGCCTAGTCATTCATGCTCCTTCCTGCTCCTGGAACCTGCTGTGCTTCGCCTCCCTTAGAGCCTAGAGCAACTGGGCTCCTTCTGCCTCAGACACTGAATTCCTATCTTTGCAGGGCTGCTGTTTTCTTCTGAAATACATTGTCTTTTATTTTTGATTTTGATTAACGTGTTAATTGTACATATGAGTGGGTTCAGTGTCATATTTCTGTATGTGCATAGTGTTCATGAATCAAATCCACTTAGCTGTTTCTTTGTCCCGCCCTCTCACTCCTTTCCCAGCTCTAGTAAATCACTAGTCTGCATCTAGACTGGCTTTTTTTTTTTTTTTTATTTTTCACATAGGAGAGACAGAATGCATGGTGTGTAAGCTTTCTGCATCTGTCCCTTTTCACTTAACACACAGTCTACCAGTTCTCTCTACTTCACTGCAAATGGCTTTTTCTTTTTCCTTTTTTCTTATTGGGTGAATATCGCTGAATTCTATTGGGCGTGTCTACTATGTTTTGTTTTGTTTGCTAATAGGCACCTAGGATGGGTCCTTATCTTAGCTATTGTGACAGGAATTGCAATAACACCAGGCATCTTCCACACGTGGTTTTATTTCCCTTGGATCTAGGGCAAAAAGTGGGCCGTCCAAGCACACATAGCCCTGCTCTTGGCTCTCTGAGGAAGCATCACATTGTTTTTCATAAGGAAAATGGAATGTAGGTGAGTTGCCCTTTCTCAGCATCCTCCCATCTGCTTTGTGCAGACCCCCTTAGGGAGCCCTCTTCATATGCCCAGCCACTGAGTAGGGCCCACAAGTCTCCCTGTCACCCTGTTACAGATCTCACGGTGCTTAGCAACATCTATATGCACAAGTCTGGAGAACTCTTGAGACTTCTTCAAGGCCCTATTCGCATTGCCCAAGAAGGATGTCTTGTATATTGTCGATTCTTACTAAGGAATTATTAAACAATTAGAGACAAGGAGAGAGCATTGAAATTCAGAGTATTTGTGGAAAGTTCTTGAAGGGAGAAATACAGCATTTAATTTCAAACAGTGGTGAGAACCAAGAACATAGAGAGAACAGTACACATGCATTCGAGTTTGTCCAAGAGGGGACACTGGCCTGGCTGGAGCAGAAGGCACACAGAAATAAAAGTGGTAGGTGTCATGTCAGGAAGTGGGATGTGTTCTAGGTCAGAGGTCAAAAGATAGTCATTGCATTATCAAGTGGTGTATGTCTATGATTACTATGTATACACATATTAAATCATATTTGTGTGTATCTATGCATGTATTTTATATATGTATGTATTTATTGCCTAAGGGGATGAAGCATTGAAATTCTATGTGGTACCGGGGAGAGCCAGGATAGCAATTTATCATCTTATTTCCAACTTTGACAAAATAGAACAAATTACAATCCATGAGTCATGAATATAATGAAAAAAGTCAGTCAGCCCCATATATTTTGTTCTCATGCCAGTTTTGATGATTTTATTTCATTTATTCATTTTCTTTGCCTTCTTTTTCATGAACTAGTTTGCTATTTCGATAGAGCAATCCCCTGAGTTACTCAGTCTAGGAATACTTTTCATTTATTTGACATTTTATTTTCTCTCAGGAGTGGTCCTAATAGAATATGCATTTCTTTTCCTTGAATGAGGCAATATATTTGAAAGTGGTTTGCAAAACACTGGAAGCTACCTAAATGGAAGGTAGACTGGATACCTTTAAAGGACATATAGGGCATAAATTATGAACATCATTGTCTTAGTGATCATTGTCATAGAAGAAGCTGTTTCTTTATTCCTGGGAACTGTCCCCACTACAGCCAGGAAGTAAATATGTATGTCTATTCACCTCCAGTACTAAGTCTTAGAAAATTAAAAAAAAAAAAAACCCACATTGTTGATATAAATCTTGGCGGAACAATCAATTCTAGAGTGCATTCTTTGCCAGAAGAACAGATGATTTGAATTCTGCTCATTTGAAAGAGTACATATTTCTCATATCCCTGCTAGGTGCTCCTCTGACTTCACAGAGCATCCCGGTGCAGAGTCAAGGGTGGTGGCAATTTCTGTGAGAACACAACAGCAAAGAGGGTGGTGCTTAGGTTCTCTGGTACACAGTACAACTGTCTCAGTAATGATTTAAGGGAAACTGGGAAACTAGAGCTTCCTCTCTGACCTCCACAAATAGCTTGGAGAGTCTTGGCACTAAAGCATAGCATTTCTGCGGCCACACTGATGCTTCCTGTATAAACCTTTAAGGTGATACTTTTTTCAGTTTTATAGATACCATAGAGAAATGAGTTCCTCCAGGGGTATTGGGTATCTGGGTCCTCCACCAGGAATAAACACAACACAAAGAATCTGGTTAGGAAGTGAAGGAAAGATAAAGGTAATAGCAGTTGGCCTAGCTTTGAATTCTGGCTTGCATGGAATTTCAGCGAGACTAGCAACAGTGAGGAAGCTTGAGGAGAGGAAGCACAGGAGTGGAGTCCAGGAAGGACTTCTCTAGGGAAGAGACAGAGCAGAGGAAGAAACAGCCTCGTGGCCTGGAGTGGATGCCAGAGCAACTTCTAAGAGCGCCAGGGAGGCAAAGACCCTACAGCTCTGGGAACCTACCTGATCCCTTACACAGACTTCGGATGTAATCAGGAGCTTTATGAATAACACCTGCACTCAATCCATTCTGCTGCAGAGAACACAAAGATGGAGGATCTAAGACGCCAAGTGGTGGATCCAGGAACAAAGTGTGTCTATTAAATCCCCAATTTTATGAGTATGTGTGTGTGTATCCCAAAGACATAATATGGTTTATGTGCTTATATATTTCATTTGAAAAATTTTAAACATATATGCAAAAGCTAAAATTAACCTTCATTTTATCATGTAAAAGTAACATAATGTAACGCTTCAGACAATTCCAACTTCTAAATGAACTGCTATTACCATTTGGTGTGTTTGTGTGTTTGTGAGTGTGTGTGTGTGTGTTACTTCTTTATTCAGTGCATATATTTCTTTCTCATATAGATAATCACATAAACATGTTTCTCTGAGAAAAACAATGCTGTAAAATTATATATATATATATATATATATAATTTGTGGACACAAATAAAATGTTGTCCATATTGCCAGTAAGAGGTTATGTCAATTCATGATTTACCAGGGTAAAACATAAAGATTCTGCTTCTGTTTTGCACAACCTAGCTATAAAGTTTTCAAATCAATGTGATTCTATATCTTGAGTTATTAAAGATGATCATTTTTCACATATTTACTGATATTAACTCAAATCCATTTCTCAAAAAATATTTACTCTCTTAACTTGTACACTGTCTTTGGTGTGCTATTTTTAGCTTCCGTGTGTGTTTAATAAACTCTATGGGGGAGGAGGTGTCAGGAGGAGGATGCAGGAGACTGAAGGGTTGGACAGGATGATTTGTAAAGTAGAGACAAATTTTTCTTTTCTTTTTTTTTTTTAAATATAAAATGACTCATTGAATGTTAAGAAAAGTTGAAAACATCATTAGTACCTAATTTTTCTATTTTTCCAGTCTATCATCTCTGATATCCGTCCAGCCTGATAAAACCCATTTCAAGTCTACCCACACACTTTACAGTTTTATAAAAGCACTTCATTTAAGACATGACAATTAAAACGGAAAAGGATGGTGGAATTGGAGCTTGGGAGCTAACCCAGTTGTTAGTGGCACAAGTCTGGGAAACTGAGCTTTGTCCACAGAACCTTTGGAATAAGGCTGGGGGTGGTCGGTGGGCTTGGGGTCCAGTTCTGGGGAGGCAGAAACAGGGAGTCCCTCAGGGGTCAGTGGCCTGCCAGTCTAACCAGATCAGTGAGCCCCAGGCCAGAGAGAGACCCGTCTCCAAGAAATAAAGTGGGAGGCCCGTGAGGAACAGCAGCCGTGGCTGTCCTCCGGCCTCCACACACATTTGCAAACACAGAGCAGTGAAACTAGCACATCGTCTCTGTTTCTTTCAGAAAATTCAGGCTGATAGTTTTATAAGGAAATTCAAAGCCTTGGAATCTTGCTTTCTTTTGATTCAGAAAATTCTATACCCGTTTTCCCTCATGGCATGGCAGAAAGCTCCTGCATTAAATCAGGATTTTCTGATATAAATGGACATGGACTCTCAACTGTTTTACCCATTTGAATTCTGATGGTCTGCTATACATATGCCTGGAGGGTCCTTCAAAGAGTGGGTATTATAAATCAAATAAAAAAATCCCACTTCTCTGTATTAGAACTCTTATCCCTGATCCATTAGGCATAATCCCCAAATCTTCATTTTAATCAGATGCAGTTTTATTAAGCACCATACCTTTTTAATAGCCAGCTCTGCATTCATTGTAATTCAGGATAGCACAGAAGCCGCCATTCATAAATCACTTGTTATATGCTCCTGCTCTCTACACCAGCCTAACCTTTTGTTATATCTCACTGTCACAACATTCCAATCTGGTTTGATGCGATTTCATTCCACATGTGTGCACCCTCTGAGCCTACAAACTAGCAGAAATAATTGACTGCATCTGAGTGGCTTTCTTTTCAAACACCTGTACTCATTACCAACTCCAATACGTGGACAATTCTTGACAATTGTGTTCCTCATGAAGACCTTTTCAGAGGCACAGCAAAGATGAGGACTGTGGACAAAGGCTTCTCAAAAATGTGTGGATAATGGAAGCCTTTCTATATCTGGCAAGCATTCCAAAAGGTCCATTTTGAGCCATCTCAGACATAATGCAGGCCTCACAACATGGAAGCCCTTTTACTGTCCAAAACAAAAGCGATCCATACTACTTCCCACATAGAAGACATACTTACATTGATTGTCTTTTGTTTTACAAAGAGATAAATCTTTTCCAGGTGACAGATCAACCTACCAAATCAGTTGTCAATCAAAGGGTCCCCAGCACTCATACCAAAAGTGTTGGAGAGATGACACATGTAAAAATTCAAATCTTCACACAAATGAGATATAATGAGTTCCACCCACTATAGCGATACCATATATCAGGTAAAATTATATGTGTATTATATAATATATAGTAAGAGACCAACAGATGTCTCTGTTATCAGATACTTGAAACACAAATGATACATTTAGGCTGACAATTGTTTTCTTCTTTCTTCCTATTTTTATATACAGAAAACCAGAGATGGGCACAGGAAGACAATGATGTCCGGTTTAAGCCATTCTAAAGACTGGATTAGGAATTAATTTCACAGCATGGACCCATTTCATGTACAAAAACTATATCTCGATACAATTCCATGTGGAAAGAAATCTTAGGCTGGGTAGATGGCTCAGTGGGAAAACTGCTTGCCAGGAAATCGTGAGGACCAGAGTCAGAGTCCTGTAATTCATGTAAAAGCCAGGTGGGCATGGTGGCTGCCTGTCTGTCCTCCTAGGGTGGTGTACATTGAAATATGGAATGCTGTGGAGTAAGTTGGTGACCCATACTAGCAAAAATAATGAGTGGCCTGCTTTAGTGTGTAAGGTGGAGAAAGAGACCCAACACCAACTACAGTCCTCCACAAAGGAGTGCTCCTTATCCCTTACCCAACACACCATACAAACACACCAAGGCAAAAATAAATAAATTCATAAAAATAAGTCTTGCATATCTTGTACGATATGTAGTATAATAATCTTTTCCTCCTCCATTCTTTGGCAGTAGTCATGATATTCATTTATAGAGAAATGCCCTTGCTTGTTCCTAAGGGACATACGAGACAGTTTTTTAAAAGAAATGGAACCCAGCTGCTAATGAAGTATTTTCCTACCGTTCAAATTTCTTGAGAAAAACTTAATTTTCCTTTTAATATCTCTGATATGGGCATAGCATCAGTTTTCATTATTTTCTTTTTCTGCAATTTCCCTATGAAGTGGAGAAACAACTTAGTAACCAATTCTTTTAAAACAAAAAGCGAGATGATAGCATTTCATTGTTTGTAATGCTGCAATATATTAGAGGCAGGAGGGGGGAAAAGGTGCTTGCTTTTGCCCATCTGAGAAGGACATTTGATATCTCTGAGGATAAAAAATTCTAATGAACCACAAGTTTCAGCAGGAAAATTGGATGTGTTCTCGGTGTGTAGATAGGTGGTGAGAACCCAGATTAACTATACAATGTGACAATGCTCTATAACAAAGGAGCTGAAGTCAGTGTTCAATGTGCATCATGTATCTTCTTTATTTGTATAAACACAGAATAAGGCTTGTGGAGGATGGCTGAGCATTGCCCCATGTGCTGTGGACTGAGCAAACAGAGTGTCCATGCTTAGAGAATGGTGTGGCCAGTTAGAAATGACGTCACAGGTTAGAAATGCATGGCGCCTCTGAGGGCTCCTCTGTCCACTGATGCTGGCTCAGAGGATGATGTCACAGGTTAGAAATGACATCACAGTCACAGGTTAGAAATGCATGGCACCTCAGAGGGCTCCTCTGTCCACTGATGCAGGCTCAGAGGATGACATGACAGGTTAGAAATGCATTTGGCTTTTGAGGGCTCCTTCTGTCCATTAATAGTATGAAACACCAACACAACCTTGACTCGCCATTTGAAAGATTAAGGAACTAGAAATTTCTCCTGAATTTTTACATAAATATTCCTGAATAATATAGAAATATAAACATTCCCTAGTTTGTTGGCTATTTGATTTAATTGCCTCAATGAATTCTCTTACATGTCAGGATTAAGCTTGACAAGACTACACCATTTTAGTCTTAACTAATATCTTTCCAGTGACCCAGCACTCATTCCAAGTCCTATAGGAAAAACAGTCATTAAGATAGTTATCTGAACATTCCATGCTGACCACTGATTCCTGGACTGTTTCTTAACTGATGTTCGACATCTTATTAAATAGTGTTTTAGAAAGCCAAGCATATTGTAGTAGATGACAGGTTATATACATCTGGGAAAGATTCGCCTGTCTCCCTGTTCCCAACACAAACCACTGTCTAAGTTCTCACATTAGTTACTTTTCTTGTTGCTACAAGAAAAAAGTTGGCAAGAAGCAATAAAGGCAGAGAAGTTTATTTTCGCTCACAGTTTACAAAAGGATGCAGTGTGAGGTAGCTGGTCCTATTGCACCCACAGTCAGGAAGCAGAGAGTGGCGCGTCTGCCTCGACCAGCAAGTAAGACATGACACGGCCGGATCCTTCTCAGACAGCTTTATTCCAGGAACAATCTTCATTCATCGAAGGGGAACTCCAAGCAGCAGAAATGCGCTGCTTATATACCCATCCAAGGGGGCGGGCCAGGTGGCATGTTCTCTCAGGATTGGTTAGGGCCAATACCTCATTAGCATAAGCCCCAGGATTGGTTAGGGCCAATGCCTCATTAGCATAAGCCCTCTCAGGAGGAGCTCGAGGCTGACACATGTGCAACAGGCTTGTTTATACAGGAAGCTGAGCTGGCCATGTCGGAAACTGGCGCCATCTTAAATCCGCTGCCTACAAGAGAGGGTACATGATGTGGAGTTGGTCTATGTAACTTTAAGGCCTATCCATGGTAACCCACTTCCTCTATAAAGGCTCCACCTTCTAAAGGTTCCACAGCCTTCCACAAACATCAACAGCCAGAACAAAGTGTTCAAACCCGTGAGCTCATGGGGGCGTTCACATGCCAGCCACAGTTGTCGCTAACAGATTGCAAGTGTACTGTCCTAACCTGTGTCCTCTTCCTTCAGGCCAGCACCTTCTTTGGTTGGTGGTGGCTCTCAGACGCTGGTTTATCTGATTGCTGAATACCAGGTACAAAGAATGATCCATGTAGCACCATGAGAGACTTAGAGCTCAGAGCCAATTAAAATCATGTGAAGAGTGTCATGTGAATATAGAGCTATGATAAACTGTTGAAAGTGGGATCAAGAAACACGTCTAAAGTTCTACGGAAACAACAGCAATTTAATCATTCTTGTAGACAACTTCTATTCCCATGTTCTGTTTCATGCCTTAGACCATTTATTACCACTTGACATTGTATATATTTATTCATCGATTAGCAAATTCTTAAACACTGTCAACTTCCCTTCCCAAAAAATACAAAGCAGATTAAGCTGAGTGCCCTGGGCAGTGGGTGATGTGTAGAAGCAGATAAAACAGTGTTTGTGGAATGAATGGACAGATGCCAGTCATGTGCCATATTCTGTATTAGATGCTAGGAAAGCAATGAGGTGACTGTAACCATGTGCAGCTTATGTTCACAGGGAGGTGGCCATTCTACAGTCTATACACTAATATTTCGCTTCTCTTACTCATGAGAACTGTGGACATAGTCATGGGGGAAATGTCACAGAGGGTGAAAACAGATGTTGCTCCAGGAGGGAGATGACCTTTGAAATACAGTGTGGACCATGAGAAGGGGGAAGCCATGTGAGGAGATAGGACACACAAGCAAGTCATCCATGGCTGCTTCAATGTGCTCTTCAAGATGGAGACATTGAATCCTAATGGTAAATGTGACTGGGGGCTTTACAAGGTGATGGTCCATAAAGAACACTCTCCTTGTAAATAGGACCAAAGCCCTTTAAGAAGAGGCTCTCTTATCTTCCCATCTTTGTAAATGATGAGGGTATTCTTCTCTTCTGGAAGACACAACAAAGGCACCATCTTGGAGACAGAGAACAACCTTCATTAGACAAACAAATCTAGTGCCACCTCCATCTCTGACTTCCCATACCCTGGAACCATGAAGCATAAATGTCTATTCTGGATCAATCTCACTGTCTCAGTGAGCTAAGGCATCTGAGCTAGAGAGGCCTGTAAGCCTAGAATAGACTCGTAAAGTGACTCTCGAGAGACTTGGAGGTGTCTTACAATAGGGTGTGACAGGTAGAGGCAGGGGTTTAGCTTCCGTTGTGATTGCAACAGGAACCCACTCACACTTTCCAAGCACAGAAGTCTCAAGATCTGATTCCTGCTTGAGACAGCATTTGTACACAGTCACTGTACCATCTGCAGCTACCATGGGAAGGTGGTTTGCAGATCGAGGTCAGCAATGTCGTCCTTGAGGAGTCTACGACAGAGGTATGGGATGAGCTACATCACTGCCTGGGGTGATGCTATAGTACCAGACTGGTGGCAAGCACATGGAATCCAGATTCCTCTAGAGGAAAAGACTCGAGGATAGACTCTGAAAGGAGATTGAACAACTGAGCCAGGGAATCAGCACAGAGCACCTTTAGGTGATGAATGAGTTCTCTGGAAACTCAAGTCAAAGAGCAAGTGAGTGGGATTGACTTGGACATTACAGACTCCAGGAACTGAAATCCCACCAGTGAAGCAGAGAGTGGAAATGAAGAGGCTAAAGGTGCTATTAACCTGTGCTGGAGGATGATAAGAAAGCACTTTGCAAAGGGGAGAGCTTCCAGATACGAGGGAAATTGGTAGCACAGTGTCTGTGCCAAAGCTGCCCGCTCTGCTCCCTTAAGATACAGAGGAAAGGCATGCAGACGCAGCCAGCAAGAGCATGCACACAGTCCAGTAACAGGCTGCATTTCCTGCATTTTAGCTGCCTGTTTTCTTATATTTGATGACCTACCAGCAGGATTAGGAGTACTAGATGAAGCAAAGGAAAAAAAATAAAGAATCTAAGTTTGATTGAAAATTTAATTCAAATTAATGTGAACATAACTATAAAAATGACCATGGGAGAAAGTCTCTTTCTTAAGATAGCTGGCTAAAAGTGTTTAGGCTTTGGCTTAGAGGGTGTTTTTGCATGTTTGCATTTGAATCCCAGAAGGTGTGGTCTTCAGGAGGTTATTTAAATAGAATGAATCTGCAGGGCACAAATTGGACACAGGGAAGCTGCAGCATTTGTCAGAATCAAACCTGTGCTGGGAAGGATGGCCCTTAGGGTGTGTCTCTTGGAAGGGTGACCCCTTTTGAAAGTGTGTTAGTAAGATTAAAAGAAGAATAGCACAACAAATAAACACGTTTTGAATAAAGCTATAATTAAGATCATTCATCTCCCCCTTGAGCCATTTGAATTGTAGTCAAAATCTAAAAGTATCCTTTAGGTCTTAGTTCTTCTTGAGGTCAGGGACCATAGTCAATGCATCTTCTGATTTGTGCTTAGCTCCTGTAAGTGCTCAGAGCCCCTCTGGGAATGAAATGATTAATGATCTGGAGAAGGAGAAAGTGACTGTGGCCGTATATTAAGAGAGACATTTTGGACAGAGTAGAACTTTATTTGTCTTTTAAGAGAAGTATGTAGAAATCAGACAATGTGGGTGGGTTGCATCCACTAATATGTAAGATTTCCTCTGAAACCAAATGTTGGCAGGTGACTGAATGTCATTGATCAGTTTGTTGATCCGGCAATGCACTTAGCCTCGACTGTGTTCTAGGCATTGTGTAAACCATAAGCACAGGTTGAGAAGTAAAACTCGTGAATTCTCTACACCTGGGAAGCTTCCAATGGCGTGAGGAAGAGCAGGACCACTAAGTGGGTAAGCAAATGGAAAAGGTGAAGAGGAAAGCCGGCTTGCACTTGGAGCACATCTTGAGGAAGTGAATAGTTGATGAAAGTCATCGGAGAGAACTTTCCTATGGATGGCCACCGAGTCTGCACAGGAATCAGCGGCCCCAGGCAGAGCATTTGCAAGGAGGTTACAAAAGGCTGATGTCTCAGCCAGGCCAGTGGCACAAAAGGCTATGAGACTGGAAACACACTACTTTTGGGGAACCGAAAGGAGGATTTGTAGCCCAATTTTGAGCCCTGTCTTTAAATAAAATTGAGACTCCCAAGCCGAAAGTGCTGGTACACCGTAATCCCAGCACCAAGGAGTTGGAGGCAGGATAAACATGAGTTCGAGGCCTGTCTGGGCTACATTCTGAGACCGCTCTCAAAAACAAACAAACATGGGGCATCTGAGTGACAATGTCCTATAATAAGGGGATAATTAACAACCTCAAAAGGACAAAGTATCCCTGGTGACAGACATTTGGGGCACAATGTGTATTTTAGAAGGAGAGAGGAAGGAAGCCATAAGGAACACAGTCAACAACTGAGCTTTTGGTTATGATAGGCACAATGAAGAGGATACACAGGTTGTGATGACTTCACTGAGGAAGCCAGAGAAGACTTTCGAGAAGAAGCTGGCCAGGTAACACGGGAACAGCTGCACTTGCTGCATGTGCGAAGGCCCGAGATCTGCTTGTTTCTGTGCAGCTTTTCCCGGGTGTGAAAAGACTCAGGCTCTTCTCACTGTCCTGTATCACATGAACACACCACACACTATCATGTCCAGAGTTGTGTTGCCCTGTCCCCCCACAGCACACACCTCATTCAGGAAGCTAAGGTCCTGGCTGGTGTACACTTCACCTCCTCCCTCTCCCTTTCTCTTTCCACATTTCTTTCTGTCATCCTGAACAAATAATGTTTTAAATTCAGCTATACTTCCAGTAGCATCTCCTCCGCTCCACCTCCCCAGGTGTGTACTGTGAAGAGTTGTTGCAAAGGAGGAAACCCAAACTGCCAAGAGCAGGAAACCTGCATGAACGAGGAGATCAGATCAGGAAATGGGTGTAGCACACTTCACTGCCAAACCAAAGATACGCTTCAAAAACCTGCTGCCAGTTTCCGGCTGTGGGGCCTGGTGGCCTTTGTACCCCCATCATCCTCAGCGTGCGTATGCACTCTGGCTAAATTTGGAATCGAAGGCACGATATGCATGTGAAAATAAGTTAAAGTGGAGAATTCAGTTCTCAAATCCAGCCCAGATCTTATCATGCTGTTATTAAAGATGCACTTAGCCCTATCAAATTGTTATTTAATGTAGAACTAGTAAAATGTTCACTTATATCTTTATTTTTGAAGGTGTTCGTCTATGACCGAATGCCACAAAGATAAACTAAGCACCAGTTCTATGCCAAATAATTAGCTTGGGAAACAGATGAATCAACATGGTGACCCTTTGAGCTAGGTCTTTCCAGCAAGAGGTGAGGGGACAGGTTGATACGCTGTCCACTCATTAGCAAGAACCAAGGATGACGTGAGCGTAGTCTTCTGAGCATGTCTCCTGAGATCATCTCCTGAAGTCTCAGTTGCCTTCGCAGCACGTGACAGCAGGCCTGGAGATGGGCAGCCTGGTGGGCTAGTAGGAGTATGGTGGTTTGCCTTGGGGGAGCACAAGATACAATATCAACATTTTTTTTTTATGTCAGCCCTGTGAGTTTAAGCTGGCAACTTTGCCTTCTTTTAACTTTGTGTCTTAATCTCTAAAATGTATCTGTATCTGCTGTTCTGAATCTGCAGATTCAATGGACCATGCTTGAAAATATTTTAAAATTGCATCTGTATTATACACGTGCAGAGTTTTGTTCTTATGGCTCCTTGAAGAATACAACATCACAGGGTTCATACAACATTTCCATTGTATTAAGAGTCTTGAAGGGGCTGAGATGTTTCAGTCAAGTGTCTGCCACACAAGCACGAGGACCTGAACTCAGATCCCTAGCACCATGTAAGAGACTGGCGGTGGTGGTGTGCACCTGTAATCCCGGCCAGGAGGAGGAGACGGAAGGATTTCTTAGCCTAATGGCCAGCCAGTAGATGAGTCAATGATGGACCCTATCTCAAAAAATAAGATGGAGAAAGGTAAGAAAGAAGACTTCTCTGTTGACTTCTGGAGTCTATATTCATGTGTATGCATCTACACATATATGTATATACACATACATCATAAAAACACAAAAGTAAATTTTATAAAAAGAATATTTAGAGATGATTAAAGTATGTTATGTGAGCGGATATTGACAGTTATATACAAGGTTATATAAAGGTTATGAGCATATGTGCATTGTGTAAAAACAAGAAAAAAAAAAAACTCCAATGGGAACCAAGGCATGGTAAAATGACTTGGATTAATGATTAATCTTATATTAAATATCAAACATCACACTGGGCACTTAGAGCTACTCATTAAATGAGAGTTTCCCATCACCTCAGAGGATACTGGTCCTTCTTTCTGTCCTTCTTTTCAGCCATACACTAAGCTAAGACACGATGCCTCTCCACAGATCAGAGAGGTGAGATGCAAGTGGGAATAGCTGTCTGGGACTAGGTCTCCCCATGACAGGAACTCCCGGCTATCAAAGCCCCTCCAAGAGCATTTGTGCACGATCTACCAAAGCCTGTATCTTAATTGGACGTGTGATCCAATCAGCAAGAGTGAAATCATGCTAATTACTCGGTGCTAGTGAAGTCATGGTTAGTGTGACAGAATGTAACCACTAACTCACTAAACCAGCATAATCCCTAAAGCAGTCTACGAGCCTTTATGCTGTACCCACAGATAAGATAAGTTTCCCTCACCAAGGAAACTTCTCTGCAACAGAAGGAGACCACTACAGACAACCAGAACTAATCAAAGTACATAGTTGTGGCATGCACTCCCAATAGATACATCTACATGACACACCCGCACCTATGGCTCAGAGAACTTTACAGAAGAATGCATGGAAAGAATGTAAGACCCAGAGGGTTAGGGAACTTGCTTTAAGATAGTGTCCTCCCAGTAATGACTGAAGCTACACCCAGAAAGTTTCACCAACATGAGCTGAGCAAGGACACCAGTGAACATACCAAAGTGGACAGGGCGGAGTTCCCTAGGCTTCAATCCCACACAGAGAACTACAGGAAACGGAGGAGAACTGGGAGCCGGAGAGGGGTCTGCTCCAGGGAAGAGCACACCAATTCACTGTTCAGTGCCAAATGGTCAGCCCTGAAAACATACACAAAAGTAAATATTGTAAGACTGATAGGAATGTGTGTGTGTATCTATATAGAATATATATGTATATACATATACATGTATGCATGTAGTAACAGTGAATGAAGAGGCAGGACTTTGAAGGAGAGTGAGGAAAGGTATATGGGCAGGTCTGGAGGGAGGGAAAGAAAAGAAGAACTGCTGTAATTCTATTATAATCTCTGAAATTAAAAAAAAATTTAACCATAAAAAACTTATACATTTCTTATCCCTCAGTCTCATAGATAGCAGCAGGGCAGGACAGTCGTGGAGATGTCAGTGGCAGCCAGGGGATGTCTAGAAACATAGCCAAACCTGCCGTCTCCTGATGGATGACATTGAGATTTCCCATACCTAAAGAGCATGGCACTAATATCAAAGCACTGCCTTGTTTCCATAATCACTGCCACTGGACCTTCTAGATGCCGGAGTAGGCGGATCTCCACAAATGCTCCACAGGCCATGTCAGAACCCTTAAATGTGTTACATTGGGTCCCTGTTAGGAAGAAAATTTATTTCTAACTCAATATTTTTAATCTGCTTAGACTGTCAATCACTTTTCCTAATAAAAATTATGTAATTTTTTTCTTAAATCAGTGAATAACTTGACCTTTTGGAGTTGGGAAATAAATCAGGAAAGAATAAAAGGGGGAGAGACATTGTGTTAAGTGAATCCGAAAGGCTGTGTGCATACTGAGACTTGTTTGCTTTTCTCTGAGTCAATATAGAGTGTTCAGCTCAGAGAGCTATTGAATACAAAGCTAGGAAGATAGCAGCAGGGGTCTCAAACTGTGATAGCACAGCTGTGATGTCACCCCCAGGACTCCCATTCTCCCATCAGATTGGCTGCTCTGTTGTATTTTAAGCTTCAGGGCCACACCCACATTAATGCATGTAGTTTTGTTTCTGATGTGTTGATTTTCTATCAGAAACTCTTGACAGAATTAATAGCCATGGACCATGTTAACAAGACATAAAGTCTAGAAGCCAATCATAGCCTGTCTCATAACGTGTGTGTGTGTGTGTGTGTGTGTGTGTGTATGTGTGAGAGAGAGGGGGGTGGGGTGGGGTGGGGAGCATACTGTCATCTCTTACTTGGATTCAGGGCTTTGGCAAAAATGGTCTTTTTTTCCTATTCTACAGCAGCAATTTGGGGCTAGAAATAGACCACTCAATTATGCTTCTCTCTCAATAATGACTATGGAGGATGTTCCTTTTCTGTATGATTAGAACAGTTGGCTTTACTGACATCAAGGAACTGAGGGAGAGGAGAGCACTGGAGAGTGCCTTATGGTGGCAAAGCTTAAGTCAAGGACATACAGTCTGCCATTTCATTGCTTCTTATGTTTAGACAAGGAAGTGGGCTTTACTAATAAAGAACAGGTAAAATCCTCCAGAGAATGTACTAGTCCATTCTGGTTTACAGGAGGAGAAAACAAAACAGAAACGGACTGCAGCAACGAAGGCTTGACCACAGCGTCTTCCTATCCGGCAGAGTCGCATTCTCTCTGCTCTCACTTCCTTCATAGCCTTTTCTGTGTTTTTACATTTGGATAGGGATGGGGAGAAAGGGAGAGGGAAAGGAATTATACAGTTGCTATTAGTTATGCAAACTCTCAAGCTCTCAGCCACATTCTTCTCATCCAAGGTTGCCATGTCTACCTTTGAGCCCGATCTGGATTTCTTCATTTGTCTCTGAGAAGATGACTTAAACCCTAGAAATCTTTTGAGGTGAAAACACTATCATTGACCATTTTGGGATCTAACCTTTGGTCACTGATATATAAGGGTTTTTGCTGTTATCGTTCTTATTGATGTTTGTGTGTGGTACTAGGACTAAAAGGACTTTGCCCATGCTGGGGAGGCCCTCTCCCGCTTAGCTGCACCCAGTCCCAGGTGCCAGAACTTGGGCAGCCCATCTCTGGTGTAGGATCAGAACATGGGCTGTGATGTGGGTGGTGCTTTAAGAACAGCCAGCTGGTTCTCAAAAGGGGAATAACCTAGGGGATGAGGACAATGAGGAGCACACACAATTTTAAAAGGGCAACAACTTCCCTGTTTGCTTGTTTCTAAAACCAGGGCAAATATTAGCAATGAGGGAGGGGACTATTTGAAAACTTCAGAACAAGCTGGTGCAATAAATTATGAAACTGGATTCAGTCAAAGACCTGTGAAACACAGCATCCACCCTCAGAAAGGTGGCTTCCCTTTGCCCTAGGAGATTTCTTGTGATGGAGAAGTTGAGTAAGACCTGTGCTTCACAGTAACCCGGTACAAATCACACAAATTGTGTCACACAGACCAAACCCTATCCTCGCTGATTCCCAGTCTTAGTGGCAGCATCAGTTGTATGTTGTTAAATACACACTCAAATCTTTTCTCTATCACTTATCTCAAAATTTCAAGTTTTTAAAGGTTGAAGATGATTAATTTTCAATGGTGTTAAATTAGTATAAAACCCAACAATAGGTAGATTAGAATATCTGGCAGATGTATTTTATTCCTTCCAATACCAGAGTAACATCTAAACCATGTCATTCAGCTATTACTAAACCTTAATTTAAAAGAAATGTAAGACATTTCAAAGAGTTAATTAAATTATTCTTTAATATAAACAACCAAATTTAATAAGAAATATGGCTAAAAATTATCAATACTCTTCCAACTTTGGTTATATTACAGAAAGGAAAAAGAAAGGTGACCAGGAAGACACATAATATGTGTCTAGCTCTAAAAGTCATTTTAATTTAAGTCCCACTATATACATTTTCACAGTAGGAACTCAAAGATATATTTTTGGAACATTTAACTATCTAGTGAAATCAGACACAACTAGAGGATCTCTTTCTAATTTTGTAGACTCATTAAGATAATTTTTCATCTTAGGATCACCAATCTAGCTCTTTTCAAGGCAGTGGTGTGTGTGTGTGTGTGTGTGTGTGTGTGTGTGATTTACAAATGTAACTTTCCATACTATCCTATTATAATAACATAGTTGTTTTCCAGTCAATATTTTAAACAACAGCTCTCTAGTTTTCCTTATTGACCCCTTTGAAAATATTTTGTTTACTATTCATACAAGCCTAAAGTGTCATAAAGTGTGCTTGAATCAAATCTACCCTGAGTTCCTCCTGCTCCATTTCCTCTACCCCACCCCCACTCCACCACTTTCCCCTCAACTTCATGGTTGTTGTTGTTTTTTTTTCATACGCACTGAGTCCACTCTGTGCTGCATGTAAGTGATAGGTGTGGTTCTTCCTGGAGCTCAGGTAGCTTCCGAGGATGTGCATCCCTATAAAAAATCCGTTTCTCCCCCTTCCAACAATCATTGATTGGCAATAGCTCCCCAGACAGCACGAGCCCTTCCCTTTACACGCTGTGCTTTGGCTTGGCTTGATCTTGTGCAGGGTTGTGCCCGTCACCATGGCGGCCGAGAGTTCATCAATAGCGTTTCTTAGTACTCCTCCTCATTATCCAGCTCTTACATCCTCTGAAGCCTATTGTTTTAAAATTTTTCTTCTTCAATGGTTGCTGCCTTGAGAAAAATAAAGATATACATTTAGATGTTTCATGAGATTAAAGAACTTTAATTACGTTTACATGGTCTCAAAATTTAATGACTCCCATCAGCCTATGAGTTTGCCTATTTGTTGGTTTGTTTTGAGGAAGGATGTCCCAGTATTGCCTACAGTCTGGGCTGGGTTTGAACATATGATTCTACTGCTTCAGCCTTTCCAGTAGTTAGGATTACAGATATGTACCACCATGCCCAGCCTTTCCCATAAGTTAGGAAAATATAATAAGCATCAGTTCACAATCAGTTCATCCTTTAACATTTTAACAAATATATTTAGAAAAGATGCTGTAATAAACTCATTTCATTAAGAAGGGATAATAAGCCCTGGGTCTAGAACACTTACCCAACAACAGTGAACTTTCTGCAGTGTTTGCTTCAGTGTTTGTGTTGTTCTTCCTTCATCATGCCCCTGGGCTCTTATTATTTCTTAATGGCTTCTAGATACCCATGTGCTCACTGGCAGTCCCATCTGGGAAATTCTCATGCACTCAGTAGATGCCATGGTTTCCAAAGAAGGGTTGACAAAATTCAGTTCAAATGAAATGAAGTGTAATATTATTATTAATACAGTTTACCATAGGCATGTCCAACGCCCTGTTTGAGTTCCTGAACTCACGTGGTAGAAGGAGAGAACTGAGTGAGTCCCAAAAGCTGTCCTCTGACATCCATATTCATGTACATTCTATACCTCACAAAATAAAATGTAACTTTAAAGTATTTCTCAAAGAATGACAAGTTTTAAGCAGAGATTGTCATTGACAGTTTGATTTGCAATGGCATTAAGACCATCTGATAACTCTTGTGTTTTGTTTATTTCTGGTGTATGTGATGTCATTCTGAGCCTTAGGCATGCTAATCAAACACTATACCACTAAGCAACAAACCCAGACTTCTGGAGCCTATTTTTGACATGCGTTGAACAATTACCTATGTTTCCTAAAACTTTTATTTTAGCTTTACCACTTGTTTTTTAAATTATTAAGTCTGGAAAAAATTAAATGTGCTAAGAAATAAATTTATTTTCAAGTCAGCAAACTTAAAATAAGAAAGCCTTGCATTTTACAGTACAAATCTAGTTCAACGACAACAAAATATCTGCAAGCTTCTTGTGAGGCTCTGCAGAACCCGGAGAAGGCAGAGAACATGGGCGGTGCTGACCACCTGTGCCGAGGAGGAGGCATAGCATCCTTGCTCTCTCTGCTTAGTTTTCTTCAGTTCTGTTGTTTCCATGGTGAACTCCTGTAGCACAGGTAGACAAATCCTATCTTCCTTTGGATCAGACAGTTCCGGAAGTGACATGCTGCAGTGGTTTTCATCAACATGGGGAGATGAAAATGACTTGAGTTTCAAAACTCTGCCCACAGAAAACAAATAAGCTTGCAGTAATTAAAAAGAAAAATTCTGGTTAAAAGATTTAATGAGTTTCTTTCCTTGTGATTAGTCACATCGTTGTATTAAAAGAGAGGAGGGAGGCCCCGGTGAGCCTTCTGTGGCGTGATAACTCAGATTTCCACGGTGTTGCTATGGTTTACAAAGCTGTCTCACAGGCAATTTCATTTTAATTTCTGTGGTGCCTGCTTACTTTTCTGTCCAATTTGAGAACTCTATTCAGATTCCTCATCAGCTGAAGCTTCAGGGCGACTGACGCAGGACTTGGCTGAGTTTATCTTGGGTAAAATCCCCACTCTCTGAGGCCGTTCTGAGGCATTCTGTGGCCAGCACCTCAGGGACAACATCTATGGAGAAGGCTCTGAACTTAATTCATCTTTGTGTATTATACAAAACTGCACCCCGAGAGACCATATTATTTGAGTTCTGTTTTAAAAATCATTTTCAGCACTGTTGCCTTCAAGCTTTTTCACAAGGAATTTTTATAGGAAAATAAAAAATCCTCTTTGTAGTCAATAGCCTCAAAAATGAAAAGCGAAACTTGACCTACATAGACGTATAATACTGCAAATGTCACATTTGTTACATTCCCGGCATGGTGGGGGGAACTAGTGTTTTTATCTGTAAACTTCAGTGCTTTCTCTGGATCCAGTTTTAATTCACTCCCAAAATGTCTTGGGCTGCTTGTGACACCCTTGATCTAATTTTGAAGGCTCCTCCTTTGTCCCAGGATTCTTCTCTCCTAACCCCTGGAATGGTCTGCTTCAAACAATTGTATCTGAGCTGTGTTTGAATAAGAATGCTTTATCAGGAAGTTCTTGGCAAACGTCTTTGTCTGTTTTGGTGATCTGGAAGATTGCCTAACTTTCTTTTGGGTTTAGAGCTGCCCTATGTCACATGGCTTTCTCATCGACTCATTTCCTGCCCCCAGAGACTGTATCTATTCTAGGAAGAGTAAGATGTGTCCTCCACCTGGACTGACAAATCCTCCCTGCCTCCCTCCCTCCTTCCCTCCCTTCCTCCTTCCCTCCCCCCTCCCTCCCTCCTGTAATCCACTCACCTAACATTTATCTCGATGCTTGCTTTATACTAGGTCCTGGGAATATACAGACATCAGTAGTCTTGACTTCGAAGCTGCTTTAGAAGTCAGTTCTGTGTGAGTGATACAGTGTGTCTGAACAATGATTGTGCTGTAGGTAAAGTCAGACAGACAGACAGCATGGAAAAGTTAGAGACTTCCAGAGCCAGAAGCAACAATAAACACATTTACACAGAATTGCTTTCCCACTTACATCTTTGATGTTTCCTCAAATCCTGATGTCTGAGCTGCTTTGCTGTCGCTTAGGTCTCAGGAGTTCCAGGGTGGGCATTTTCAACAGAGCAGGCTCTGGCAAGGATTCGTCATGTTTCTCTGCCAAGGGCTCTCGCTGGCAGATGGCAACAGCTGCTGCAATCGAGTGTAAGAAAGTACAGGAGGAACCCTGCAGAATGTCCTTTTTATTACACTAATGGCTTCTTTCCTGAGAGCGGCTTTTCATTGTATTGGTACATAATTGTTTCTGCTAATGCATTTGCTCTGATCATACAGAAATCTAATTACTCTACGTAATGAATCATTAACAATTTCCTTAAATTCATTTCACTGTTTGCATGTTGGTATTCAGTTTATGCTAATAAACCTAAAATATTCATGCTTTTAAGTCTGAGATTGCAGATGTTAAAAATTTGTTTTCGTAAATGTACATTGCAGATCAGGTTTTTGTAAAACCCGGAGGTGTGAGCTCCTGGAGATTGTTCTGGAATATGGCATACGGCTTTCTCATCCACCTTTAAAGCAGACATCCTTCCTCTCCTTCACACAGCATGTTCAGTTAACCACCAGTGACAGGCGGGCATCTGTAACTTGGCAGCATTAATGGGTGCTTAGTAATAAAGGAAGATCAAAGGGACTGATCCCTCTATCCTTTCCTTGTTGGTTTGCCTGCACTGAGACGCATCCAGTGATGAAGTAGATATTAGAAATTACTATTATTGATGAGCCAGGGTAGGGGGATACTGGGATGCCTGCCTGCTCAGAGGAAAGGGGGAGAGGGCATGGGGAGAGACTCTATGAAGGGGAACTGGGATGGGGCAGCAGCAATTAGAATGTAAAAGTTAATTAATTAACTAATTAAATAATAAGAAATTAATATTGTTAGTCTAAGAAGGGAAAGTTAACTTTAAGTTCTCTCCTACAGACATGCAGCACTCAGCTTTTTTTGAATGTGGTCACTCTTAGGAACTGTATCCTGCGATGTCCACTTCCTCTGCTAACTACCCAAAGCTTATGTGCTCAGTCTATTATTATCCTCCCTTCACAGATTAGAAAGAGAACGTGAGAAGTGAAGCAACTTGGCCCAAGGTTCCAGTATTCCACAGTGCTTCTCAGCTGGGGCTAGTCTTGTCTGATTGAGGACATTTGGCAATGTCTGAGGACATTTTTCACTGTTACAATCAAGCGCGGGGGTGGGATGGGGGAAGTCATTGATACAATGAGGAAAGCCAAGGACACTGCTTAACGTCCTACAAGGAGCAGAACACTGCCCCCCACCCTCCAAGAGAGGGTGATGGGCTCCAACGTGACCACAGTGTTGTGGCTGAGAACTGCGGTATTGCAGCTGAGTGCAATGTCCCTGACCCAGCTCTGTGGGCTGTTGCTTTCTAACAGCTGTGGTAGACAGCTGTGGTAGAGGCCACGGTGTGACTACGCCTCTCCTCCAGCACCTGCACCTGTGGGAGTGTGACCTTGCTTTCCTGTGTGGGCTTTGGAACACTGTGGGGAACTGAGAAAGCCTGGTGGGAATGTGTTTGTTTGACATGGGCACAACCATGTCAAAGACCCAAGGCCTCAGAGCCATGGGAACAGCCACACCTTCTCATACTGATCAGATCCAGGACCAGCAAAGCCTTTCTCTGGTTTGAGTGCAAATATTGACAGTGTAAGTAGGAGTATTTATGGACAGTGGACTGCTGTGTGCAAAATTAGCAATTACAACTTCTGCCTCCTAGACACTTAGACTGCTCACCTACAAAGCCTTCCTACCCATACTAGCTAACCCTCCCCTTGTGCTGTACATAGTAGGTGCACTCTGTCATGGCAAGTACAGTCTACCTGATCCCAGCTTTCTACTGTTCCTTGCTGCCACAGACTACCTGTGTAGCTGCAGCCTGGGACTGCGCGCACACTTCTCACCTGCAGAAGTGACTTTCAGCCAGTGTTCAGACTCTCTTTGTTTTACAGGCCAGTTTTGAGGGACTTCTACAGAAACCCTCTGTCTTTGGAGGCATAGATCCTCAGCTGCTCCCAATGGTCACTGCTTAACTCATTTGGAGACCTATTCTCTCCTCCTCTAATTGAGGTGTGCCACAGGGCTGTTGATACTTCTGAGAGCAAAGCCCCCAAACAGGAAAGTAAAGCCACACTCCCACAGGAGGTGTGTGTTCATGAATATGTGTGTGTGTTCTTGTGTGTATGTATCAAAGACCCTCATCATCCTCTCCTTTCTCCCTTCCCCTCCCAATACAGCTTTTTTTCCCAATTTCCTCCTACTTTCCTATCTTTCCATGCACTAGCACACACACACACACACACACACACACACACACACACACATTTTAATTAAAGGTGCCTGCATGAGCATGGGTGGCCCGTTATTACTTCAGGAAGGACATTATACCAGTGGCTACAGCACTGAGGACAATGACTCTCCAATCCCAAGGAACCTGCCTTATGCTCCTCTGCGAGGAGGGAAGCATTATAAGCCCTCCTCTTAGCCATGAACGAATATCGACAAGTGTCATCTTGTGAATGTAGCCACTGCTGCTATGAGTACCATGGTTGTGACCTGTCCCGAAGGCAGCTTCTCTAGCACTTCTTCCAAATCATCTATTTCTTACAGTTTTTTCCATATTCTTTTTCTCCTCTATGCAGTCTGAGTAGGAAGTGACTCATCTGTCCTCCCTTTCTCCTCATGTACTCAGTAGGCTTCTGGACTCTCCATAGATGTCATCTAGCTCTGGTTCTGGCTCTGATAGTCCATCCAGGCCAATGATGGCCTCTTCTCCCCTCCCCTCCCCCCTCCCCCTCCCCTCCCTCCCCTCCCTCTCCCTCTTCTCTTCTTGTCTCATCTATCTATCTATCTATCTATCTATCTATCTATCTATCTATCTACATATACACAGGATTTATTAGAGTGGCTTATAGCTTATGGTCTGACTGTTCCAACAATGGCTGTCTTCCAATGGAAAATCCAAGAACCTGGCAGTTGTTAAGTCCATGAGGCTAAATGTCTAGCTGGGTTTTCAATATACGCTGGAATCCCAAGGAAGCACTGGATGCCCATACATGCCAGTGAGAGTGAGGTAAGCCAGCAAAGAGCAGGGCTTCCTTCTCCCTGTCCTTTATACAGGCCTCGGTCAGAAGGTATGACCCATCTTTAAGGTGGAACTTCCCAACCTCGTGAAATCCAGATTTACGGTGGGTTCCTGAGGAGATCCAGCTTTAGGGGAGGTTCTTCCAACTTTAAATGATTCAATCAAGAAAAAATCGCAAGGTGTGGCACACAGCTTTAATCTCAGCACTCATAGGCAGAGGCACAGCAGGCAGATCTATGAGTTGAGGTAGCCTGGTCTACAGAATGAGTTCAAGGACAGTGAGGGCTAAACATAGAAAGTCTGTCTTGAAAAATCAAAAGAAGAAAAAGAAAAGAAAACTCTCTCATAGCTGTGCCCACCATCTTTAGTTTTAGTTAATTCAGAATGTAGTCAAGTTGACAGCCAAGAATAGCATCCCACCCAAGCACACATGAGGTCTGAGAATGATGTGCTCTGTTAACACTTATAAAGCAGGGTCCCAGGAGAGCTGGCCCAGAACTGCTTAGCTAAACAATATAACTAGCAGATGAAAGGCTTTTTAAAAGAAGAACTTTGACATACTCAATGATCTGTGCTTTAAATTGCCCTTTTAAAAAATTATTTTTATACAGTGTATTTGATCAGGGTTTCTCTTCCCTTGTGAGCTTCTATTTTCCCTCCTCCTCAGCCCCATTTCTTCTTTATCTCTTTCATTAAAAAATCTAGTAGGCTAATTAAAAAGAAAATCTAGAATAAAACAAAGCAAACAGACAAATAGAGAAAAGAAAAAGAAAAAAACCTGAAAAAATGCAAAGGAAACATTTAAGAAATACATACCCCCCCCCCACACACATACATACATGAACACAAACCCATAAAAATGGTAAAATTGGAAAACATTATAGATAAGCAAAAAGACAGGTAAGGTTAAAAAACTATTATTGAGTCTGTTTTGTGTTGGCCATCCACTATTGACACAGGGCTGCCCCTAAGTGTGGTGTGTGTACCCAGTAAGACTCCACTGGAAAAAACTGATTTTTCCTTTGTGAGTGGTTGTCTGGCTTAGGGAAGGGGGCTCATCCACTTCCCCTTCTTGGTGATGTTGGCACAGACCTTTGCGGCCCCTGCGCATGCTGCCATGGTCCTGTGAGTTCATGTGTGCACCAGTCCAGCTCTGGTTAGAAGGCCTTCTTTATCCCTATAGAATTCACCAAGGAAAAGAAGGGGTTGTTCACATATTTCTGTCCCCTCTTCCACACAGATCTCTGAGCCCTGAGGAGAGGGGTTTGATGAAGATCTTCCGTTTAAAACTTCGTGTCCCAGGTCTCTCCCTCTCTGCACATTGTTCAGCTGAAGGTGTCTCAGTTAGTTCCCATCTCCTACAAGAAGAAGCTTTTCCTGCTGGCTGAACAAGACACTTAACTCATTTCTAGAAGGTGTGGCTTCTGGGTCCCCAGATAGAGTCCTATGATGGTTTCTTTGTCTTCAACTTTCAGTTAGAACTCCTAAAACATTTTTTTTTTTTTTAAAGTTCTGGACTGCTTTTCCTCTCTTAACCCAGCTGACAGTCTTTTTTCTTATAACCATCCAGCTGAGAAGAATTTTTCTATGCAAATTCAGTGTGTGATTTTAGTCCCCAGCCAAATACTGTTTCCTCCTTCAACTTCTAACTGGAAGCCTTGGGTTCCCAGGGATGGGTATGGTGTATCACAGGGGCAATATGGGATGGGGGGCGATGGGACGAACCAATGACTGAACTCAGAGCCTTGTACAGACTAAGTGAGCACGATGTTACTGAGGTATCCCTAGGCCTTTTTTCTATTTGTATTTTGATACAGGGTCTAACTAAGTTGCTTAGCTGGCATTGAGCTTAAATGTGCTATTTAAAAAGCTATGGATCTACAATGAGGAAAAAAAGACCCAGCCCTTCTTGCATCTGAAAGTAATAAGTCCAATGCAGTGATTTCAAACTTCTAAGGCAAATTGTTATCTTATAGATACCAAAATTTCATAGACAGCATCAATCTGATGTTGTAGAATTGAACTTTTATCCTAATGGAGCTGTTTCAAATAATGTAAACTGTGAAAATGTGAAAGGTAGATAGATGGGCATGCAGTTTCTACTTGTATTTTATTTGGTTATGTAACACAGAGAAAGCCAGTGAAATAACTGTTAACAGAGTTTAGGAATTCATTTAGAAGTCAGTACATTCTTAACACTCCATTAAACATTACATACAATTATTGTATATGATATGCATTAACATGTTGGTAGTATTTCAGACACTAAATTTAATGGCTGTGTATTTATTAAGTCATTGATTTCACAATCACACACAAGACTCTACTTTGAATCATGAAATCTCAGTGTATGAATATTATCCCAGGGGAGGTGAAGCAGAAATATTGACTATCGAAAGAAAAGAAAGGAAAGGAAAGGAAAGGAAAGGAAAGGAAAGGAAAGGAAAGGAAAAGAAAGGAAAAGGTTGGTCTTCAAATGTAACTTGGACTTTGCATACACTGAGAGACCAACTTCTTTGGGTTCAGATTCCATCTTAGAGAACCTGACCTAAGGTTGAACTCAAGTTAACAGGCCAGTACCTAGCACCAGTTCCCAGGCTAACCCCCAGCAAGACCTATGTCTAACATTAGTTTCCAGGTTACCGCCCAATAAATCTGCACCTCCAGGTTACAAGTCCACCTCTGCCTAACAACCACCAATTAGGAGGAAAACAGGAGTTAAACCCAAGCCTGAGCTTGTAAATAAAAACTCTTGCGTGATTGTATCGATTGACTCCTCATTGGTCTTTTGGGATTCATGAATGCTTCCTGGTACTACACACGTTACAACTTTATGGGGAATGACTAGGGAAGCATGTGGAAGACTTTAGGGGAACAATGAGGAGGAAGCAGCCAACCATGGACAGCACAGGAAAGGAACTCCGGAGCCTCATGGAGCAAGTGTTGTCACAGCATAGAAAGAACAAGATAAATAAGGAAAGTTGTCATGTCATGTAAGTCCTTATACATATGATCAGTTTGAATTTATGGAATTTAATTTTTAACCTAACAAAACTCTTTCAATTAAGGGAAAAATTTAAGTTGAGGAATTTTAAAGCTCAACTTTCAGCGGAAAGGTGAACCAAAAGAAAGAGCCAGGAGGTGGCATGTGGGAGGCCAGGGCATGGGAGATAGCTGGGGCCATTGTGGACATCTGAGTGCAGACCTTCATGAGTAAAGGGTGAGTAGGGAGGAGGATTCCAGCAATGGGGCAGAGTGTCCAAAAATCCTGAGGACAGAATCAGAAGAGTGAGCCATGGTGGTGGGAAAGGGCCATGAAAGATATCAAAGATGGTTTCAGTGTCACAGAATCCAAGGCATTTGTACCATTTAAGGTTCTTATTTTAATTCCTGGAAGAAATGAAGTTCTTAGAATTTTACAGGAGGAAATGATATCGTGTCATTTATATTTTAGCAGCATCTTTCTCACCATTTTCCTGAGAATGGAGAGAGCAGGGCAAAGAGGTCAGTGAGAGATGTTAAGAGTCTGCTGGGGTTGCCATTTCAAAATACCACAGGGTGGGTGGCTTGAACAATGGGCCTTTATTCTTCGTAGTTTGGGGTGCTTGGAAAGTACAGACTCAAGGTACCAACTAGATGAGTTTCATGCTAGTGGCCCATTCTTTAACTTATGGGCAACCACCATAACCTTTTGTGTTCCTGTGGCTTCTCTGTGGTGGAACTATACAATGGAGAGGGAGAGTGGTGGGGGATGTCCTGTTTATCTTTCTATAAGGAAAAAGAAGTAGATGAATGCAAAGCACTAGAGCCCCCACTCGTTTGGTTAATTCCAGTCACCTCCTGTGGTGAATGCCCTCCAGACTACTATATTTGAATATTTAGTCCATGGTTAGTTGAACTGTTTGGGACAGATAGTAGGTGTAGCCTTGTTGGAGGAGATGTGTCATTGAGGGTAGGCTTTGAGGTTTCAAATGTCCTTGTCATTCCCAGTTAGCTCTCCGTGCTAATTTATGGATCAGAATTTAATCTCTCAGCTACCACTGCAGTGTCACATGTACCTGCCATGGGATAGTCTTAGACTCACCCTCTGAAACTGTAAGCTCCCAATAAATGTTTCTTCTATAATTTGTCTTTGTCGCAATATCTCTTCACACAATACAAAGTAACTAATACATTCCCCAAGCTTCACATGGCATCATTCTGATTCAGATATCAATTTGGAGGAGACAGAAGTTTTCAGTTCACAACAGGAGGTCACTACAACATTTGGAGTGAGAGATGTCAGAGAATTTGGTATGGTAGAGCTGTTATACTGTGAAGGCATTTTTTTAAAGTAGAGCAGATTAACTCTATTGGGCAGTCTGATAAGGAGAATGGGAGGAAAAAATAATCAGAGACAGAAAAGAATACTGGATAGGTATGATATTATTGTTTGTTGTTTACTTTCAATATTGATAAGTTGTACAGAACACAAGAGAGTAGCTAAGAGTCTCTGGGAGAGTGGGATCAAAAAGTTCTTCATTTAATGAGTTTCAAGTTGTAAACAAATGTGAGGAGGGCCTTTTACAACAGTTTTGTTCCTGTTTGACACTGGCTGGGGACAACTGGCTTTTAAAGGACCTGGGCTAGGAATGCCAATGCTATGTCAACCCAGGGCTGTCTGGCACCACTGACAAGCAGCTCCACCACAGATCCCAGCATGGTTCCTCTGGGAGGCATCGGGGATATTGATTTTTATGTATTTTTCTCTTCTCAAAATCTGTCATTGCACTCAGAGGTAACAGAATGTGGACTTACTGTTGGATGTTTCCTGTACAGTGACGTTATGAAGGCCTTTTGGGAGGAAGTTGTCTCAGACATTTCCTCTGTGCCACTGTCCATAAAGTACATCATGTAGTGCATGCCCTCTGACTCTATCCACTTCACCTCAGTGCAATAGAGAATGTGTGGATTACATGAGTTTAAATACAATTTTGGAAAATTCTCTCATTTTGAAAAGGGAAGATACACATGAGGCGGGTAACTAATCACAGACAAGGGCTGTTTTTTGTCTTGAAGACCCAACAGATAGGATATAATAACATTTTTTAAAGCATGAAAATAGTAGAATGTTAGATAATTTTTTTAATATTGGCATTGTATGTGTGTTACATGTGTGGCGTGCATCTTCATGTGGCTGTGTCCATGTATGCACGTGAGTGGGAATACACTTGTATTTGTGCTGGAGATTGATAACGGATTCCCTCTTCAGCTGCTCTCTTCATGGTTTTCTGAGAGGGTCTCATACTGAAGCAGCAGCTGGCCATTTGCCTAGGTCAGCTGTTCTTGGAGCTGGGAGCCTGCTGTCTTCCTTTGCCTCTCTAGCACTGAGATTCTAGTCATACTTTCCTTCACTCGATAGTGTGTGGGGTGGATGAGTGAGTACTAGGGAACAGATGCAAAGCAAGTGGTGGGGACCCAGTGTTTACAAAATACCACTATTCTTTAAAAAAAAAGCAATAGAGTAACACATAGCAGTGGTTTCCTATGTCATCATCAGAGATATATTTGTCATAGAAGTTTCTTCTGCAGCAGATGGGACCAAATACAGTGACCCACAGCCAGACGTTATGCAGAAAGAGAGACCTTGGAACAGTCAGCCTTAAATGGGATATCTCCATCAAATCCCTCCCCTCAGAGCTCAGGGAACCCCACAGAAGAGGAAGCAGAAATGGAGGACATCAGGAGAACAAGGTTCTCTAAATCAACTAAGCAAAGCTCATATGAGCTCGCAGAGACTGAAGCAGCCAGCACAGGGCTTACAGAGTCTGCAACAAGTCCACTGTGTATGTATTATAACTTTCAGTTTAGTGTTTGTATGGGACTCCTGAGTGTGCACAAGTGCATCTCTGATTTTTGTTCCTTCTCTTGGGCTCTTCTTCTGATGTTGTTGGGTTTGCCTTGTCCAATTTCAATGTGTTGTTTTAAATTTATCTTATATTTTGTTTTGTTATTATCTCATAGAAGTCTGTCTCTTCCTAATGAGAGACAAAAAGGGAGTGGATCCAGAGGAGAGGGGAAGTGGAAAGGAACTGGGAGGAGTAGAGGGAAGGGAAACTATATATTGTATGAGAAAAGAATTTTCAATAAAAGGGAAAAAACCCCACAGCCACAGAGTTCTCGTTTTAGTACTGCACACATCACATTTTCTCATAGCTCTTCCTTTGTGCTAGGAAATGGTTCCTAGTGACTTTATGTTGTATATAAAATTTGTATCTAGTCTTTCAGCTATTGGTTTTTCTCATCCTGTATTAAATGTCCATTCTTCCTGTCCATTCTTGTCTATTTGTTTGGTTTCTTGCTATTGTGATGTATCTACTATGTATGCATGCTAGCATCAACTCCTTATCCGTCTTAGCTTGATCCATGGTAGTTAGTCCTAGCTTTTCTCCGACATCCACAGCCTGGTTCTCTAGTAGCTACTACTTCTGATTGTATGTTACTCATTAAATGCTTATTACTGTATGAAGCACAAGTGTGGTTTCAGCTAGATGTTTCATTGCAGGAAAGAAGATATACCTCAGCGTAATTTAAAACATTTGCAGATATTCACCCAAGATGACTTTATATCGCTTGATAACAAAAAGCCCCCCTGAATTTGTTGGCAATATCTGACTGATTAGACACATAAATCTGTCTTTATTTAACACAGAAGCAGCAAGGCCCACGAAGTATGAAATCCAGGGGAGAAGGGTCAGCGGACACTGTCTTGGTGTCTGGCTACCTCAACACAACTCTGCTACCAGAGAGGCACTTGGAAACCTCCAGGCTTTCCTACAAAAATGTCCGACTTTAAAGAAATCAAGTTGATGAAAATTTCATAAAACAATGAGGATAATATATCTTTCATAATGAATTCTGCTCTTCTGTCGGGCTGTAGAAGGGCATCTTGGGTTGGCATGGGCCTGGAACCCCGAGACAGAGGTGTTAGGCCATGCCCCCAGAACCCAGGGCCCTGACACCCGGTCTAATCTCCATTTAACCTGCACCATCAGTCACATAAGACACAGGTAAAGGATGTGACTAACAGGCCTCTGCCTCGAGAGATTTACATATTAATGAGTTATCTAAAGGGGGGCATAGCTAATTAAGTTATTCCCTCCCCTCTTCCCCTCCCTATTTAAACCAGCTCCCCTGGCTTTTCTGGGTGGTGCACGCACATCCAGATCCAACTACTACCATGGACAATAAACTTCTCTTTGGAAACCCAGTCCATGTGTCTTCTGGGGCGTGCTGCTGACAAGCTTCCAGCCTCTGGAATCCCAGATCTTCTCACATATGTGGGAACCTGCGGGGGCGGGGGGGATGGGGGGAGGATCCCTGGAACTCTGCGGCAGCAGGGGCCCGGGCCCGGGACCCAGGCGCAGGCCCAGGCCAGGGGCCTCCCCAAGCGTGTTTTTTCCCACACTCTTCTTTGTGCTCCATTAAGTTTTGTTGTTAATGCATGCCCTGGAACTTGGTTGGTACCATTAAGAAGTAATTGGAGAAATCTACAGGGTCGATAATCACATGGCAGTGCTGTCCGTCCTAATGCTGCACTTACTATAGAGCAGCTGGTGATGTGCTCAGCATCGTTTGTTGAGACTTTTTCCCTTCTAACAGTGAGCTCATCAGCTACTGGAAGACTACAGCGATTAAAATATACTTTACTGCAACGTCATGTTTATTCTTTCTTCACATTAAAAGCCCTTGCAGCACAATAAAGAGGCAACATCTCCATTAATGAATTATGAAGCCAATATTTAGTAAAAAAAAAAAAAAAAAAAAAAAAAACAAACCAAAAAACAGGTGGTCTTTTTATAATATATATATATTATTAATATAATTTTAATAATAGGTCATGAATTCAATTTTTCTCATAAAGAAAAATCATCTCAGAAGGGCCATTTGTGGAGTCATTTGAAAACCTAATACAGTAGACGCTTCCTAAAATATATACATCTATGCAAGTGATGTAAGTGGAATTGTCAAATAACAGGGGAGATGGAGCCCCAACTGGACATCTCTCATCACTAAATTCTGGTACCAGGAATTGAGCTGCTGGTCAAAGAGGCCTCAGGGAACCCCCAAACAATCCGGGCTACAGCCAAGGATATATTGGTTACTTTCTGCAAACTGATTCATAAGGCTGTGTTGAAGAAGACAACACCTATACAATTCACCGAACATGGAGAAATTAGGTTGGTGCCTTTTCAGAGCCTTCACCCCTACTGACTAGTGTTCAGTGTAATGGGAAGGACCCTAAATGCTACCGGAGAAGAAAGGTGAAGACCAATCCAGCTACAAATACTTTGTTCTACAATGGTGATGTGCCTACAAGCTGTGTTAGTGCAATAGCTACACACAGGTGCGGGAGTGACCAACCAGTCTCTTATAGGTACCCATCCTGGACACTGCTCGGGTGCTTAAGCATAGAGGCTAGATAGGCCAAGGGGAAACTGGAGTCTACTACTAAAGGAAAGTAGCAATAAAATAAGTTCTAATAATATCCTGCTATGCTCATAGACCAGTGTATTGCTCAGCTCTCAACAGAGAAGCTTTCTCCTGTGGGAGATGAGAAAAGATAAGGGCCCACAGCTGGATAGAGAGTGAGAGACCTTGGAACACTCAACCCTGAATAAGATGTCTCTCCATCAATTCCCTTTTCTCAGAGTTCAGGGAACCCTGCAGAAGAGAAGGCTTAAAAGATCTTAAAAGGCAGAGGAAGTGGAGAACAGTAAGAAAACGAAGTCTTCTAGTTGGGCTAATGTATATATGAACTCTCAGAAACTGTGGTGGCAAGCACAGGTCCTGCACAGGTCTGTTTCTGATGGGGTCCCAGTGCTGAAGAGAATGTGGACAGGAACCACCGCCCTATCCAGAGTGGCCATGTCGGTGTGTTGTGTTTCTGCTCTCCTGTGTGTTGTGCTTCCCCCTGATCCAGAGTGCAAGCGTGTTGTTGTTTTCTTCTGCATCTGTCTGTGCTTCCTTATCTTTTCCTTTGGCGTCCTTTTTCTTCTGTTTGTTTACTTTTGGTCTCATTTCTGGTTTGTTTTTATTTTTATGTTTATTATTAAGTATTATTGTTTTACATGCCTGTTTGTGTCCTAACGAGTGTGAGAGAGGAGGGGAGGATTTAGGTGAGTGGAAGAGAGGAGGATCTGGGAGAAATTAGGGGACAGAAACCACACTCAGAGCATATTGTACTAAATATATATTTTCAATAAAAATATTATTTTCAGTGCCAACTCACAGAAAAATATTCGTTAGGTTTGAAGTAAGGCTGTAGAATCTGAAATCTGAATAAGTGGTGGGCATGATCCCGAAACAGTGGTCCATAGCGTGATGGTCTATGCACAATGATATCATGTCAATAGCCAGCAATTTGCAGACTCAACCTGCAACATGAAAGGGTTCTGACAGAGGACCTTTCAAACATTAAATCTTAAAAGAGGTGTTTTTTGGAAAATCTGTAAGATTAGACTGGAACGTCCTGTGGTTATCAGTAAAGCTCTGAAGATGTGTGATACAATGAGTTGTAATGAGTTTGTGTCCTTATGTAATAGCAAAGAGTAGGGAACTTGCTATGGATGAAGAGATCAGATTGGAATAAGCAGAGAGCACAACTCTACAACAATGTAGGCTGCTCACTCAGACTGGACCACACACTATTTCCCTGAAAAGGCGTTAGCCATCAACCAGTGAGTAGGAATTAAGTATTGCTATCAGATTGTACTGTGTGTTTAGTTTTAACACTTACAATACATAAATACAAAGGTAAAATGCAAACATAGTAAAACCTAAGTGTTCTCAAGTTTGAAATTTACCAACAAAGAAGCTGGGGAGATAGTTTGGGGGTAAAGTACTAACCAGGAGCCCAATGACTGGAGTTTGAATCCCTAGCCCCTATCCAAATTCTTTGTGGGTGTCATAATCTGAACACTGAGGAGGCTGAGATGAGAGCCTCAGAGCAAGATTCCTATCTAGACTCACTGAATTGATGAGTTCTGTGTTCAAGTGAAAGATTCTTCCTCAATACATAAGGTGGAGAGTGAGGGAGAACTGCACCCTGTGCGGTTTGAATATGCTTGGCCCAGGGAGAGCACTATTAGGAGGTGTGGCCTTGTTGGAGGAAGTGTGTCACTGTGGTGTGGGCTTTAAGACCCTCACCTTCGTTTCCTGGAGCCAGTCTTCTCCTAGTGGCCTCCAGATGTACAAGTAGAACTCTCAACTCCTCCTGTACCATACTGCCTGGACACTGCTACGCTTTCACCTTGATGATAATGGACTGAACCTCTGAACCTGTAAGCCAGTCCCAGTTAAATGCTGTCATTATAAGAGTTGCCTTTGTCATGGTGTCTGTTCACAGCAGTAAAATTCTAACTAAGAATATCTCATGTCAATCCTGGTTGACATGTGTGCGTGTGTGGGGGCTCACACACACATAGACACGCATATGAACATCTGTATACATATGCAAATATCCCATATACATACACAAAATAGAAATTAAAAATACAAATAAAAAATCAATATACCCAGTTTGTTCCTTGGGTTGCTGGGACAAAGACTTTTCAGGCTGTGCTTGTTAAACAACAGAAGTCCAGGTTTTCTCAGTGCTGGAGCTACAAGTCTGAAATCACTCTTAGTAGTTTTGTCATTTGAAAATTTCTTTTTAGCTTCTTGACTCTGAGCTGGCCATCTTACAGTGAATCATCTTCCTGTGCGTTTCCCTATGCATCTGCACACTTTCCTGTGCTTGCTGCATCCTAATCCTCTCTTTACACTTAGAGGCTTATTCACCAAGGGAGAACCTGATGACCTCATTTTCATTCGATTACTTTGAAACCATCTAGCGGCAGCCTCTGAAAACCACCGAAGGCATCTGTATCTCTGAGCGGACACATTTCAATGCATGAAACACTCTTGGAGATATCCTTGTAAATTCTTACACTTGTGTTTTAGGGTCGGGATTGAAAATGCCTAATCTTACACACACACACACACACACACACCACACACACACACACACACACATTCATTCTCACAGATACACACGTTGTATTGTGATGAAGCTTTTTTGGTGTACACGAGGGATGAGGATGGTGAAAAGGACCTGGTGAGCAATGTAACAAAAGAAGACGCCTGGTCCTCAAGGGGTCTTTACCCGTCTCCTACACAAGAGTAGGCATGTGGGGTGAGATGAGATCCGCTAGTAAACTGAATTTAGCTTGGAGTGGGTTTGGCGTTCTGGAGGCAAGATGCTCAAGAGAGAGGGTGCTGATTGTTCGTTGCTGCACGGACGAACCTGGCGTTCCTCCAGAAACACTTGGAACAAAGCAAACAGCAGACAAGTAGCTAGTGAAGTCAAGCTGGGAGAGCGTGTGTGGATTCAGTCATTTTGTTTATAACCCTGAGTAGTGGAAGCTAAGTGCCCAACAGACTTGACTTTTCACACAACTCTCTGAGAGTTTCTTGTCACTTTATTTGACTCTTACTTTTTCTCTGCTAAACACAGCCATGTTTCTGTACATCACTGTTTCTCTTAAATATCTGTTGGAACCAGATGGGATGTAGATACAATAAAGTTCCCAGAAGGGTTGTTTTGCTTTCTTTGGTTGGACACAAGAAAACACTTTGTAAATCAAGTCAGCTTTCAAACACTTGAAATTGCAAATAAGAAATAAGAGCCAAGAAAGGTCAAATGGTGGATGAAGCTAAATCATGTAATTTAGATCGAATGATTTTATGAGAGAGTGGGATTGTGCCAATGTTGTAGATTTAATAGGAAGTAAAGTCGCAGATCCATACCTGTTTGTTTCATGTAATAAAGTGGATTGAATGGTCGTGATTTACGGGGTTCCCTTTGATCCTGACACTTCATTATTTTTTACCCAGAATGGCATTTCTGGTACAATCTTCTAACACCATGTTTCCTCATCTTCCTCTGAAATAATATTTCCACCACAATCAGCGTCTGATGTGATGCTCCTCTGACTCCCATCTGGAAGGCAGTTGCACCATGAACGAGATTGTTGACGTCCCTTTGTTTGTGTTTCTTGGAGTCTTTCTGAGGATATAGAAAATAATGGTGTATAAAATATAAAATAAGACAAAATTTATTTTTTACAAATTATGCACATGTGAACAAACATGTCATTTTGTTAAACCAATAGGCACAGTGTAAAAAATGATAACAGAATCAAAACATATGACTTTAACCCTCCTTTTAACTAAGGTTTTTGTTTGTGTGTCTCTTGTTTTTGTGTTTAATTGTATTTTTGAGACAACATACTATGAACTTAAGAACAGAGCTTCACTTACAGAGGAACATTTTCATTAACACATTTCTTTTCATTGCTCCATCAAGATTTTAATTAATATAGAATTTTTCCAAGATGACATAAAACTGGGATTCTAATAAAGTTGATTTGTTATGCCTAGGGAAAATATATGAGTTGTGTATTTTGACTTTGCAAAAATTTTCATCATATACTCCGACTTGAGTTTTCCTCTTTAGGGAATGTGGCCAACGGGACCTGGCCTTAACTGGCTGCTTTGATAACGAGGTTAAAGAGGCACTGTGGCTTTCTTAGCCTGATAGCTTTGCATCGTTAACCTGAGATGGCACTCATTTAATAAGACTTGTGGAGAAGAAATGAGATGGTACATGTATGGTAGTTAGTGGCCATACACTGAGGGCAACCTCACTGGATTTGGAATCAACTAAGAGAGACAGACTTCTGACTGTGTCTGTGAGGATGTTTTCAGAAAGGTTTAACAGGAGAGGGGAGTCACACCCTGGAACTAGTCATCACTAACATAGGTCTGTGCCCTGTAGTCCAAGGGAAAGCAGAACACTGGTGCTCACCCATCTCTCTGTTCTCTGCTTTCTGAATGTTCTGATGTGGGAAATCCTAGCCACTTTCTCCCACTCCATGAACGCTGCAGTGTCTCTTCCTCCATAGGCCAAGATAAACCCTTTAAAGAAACACAAGTTGCTTTTGGTCAAGCATTTGGTCACAGTAATGAGAAATGTTTTATCTCTACAAGCACTTAATTTGCTAAAGTATTGCAAATGTTAACTGAGAGCTCTGAGGACAGCAGGGTGTTAGCCTCAGAAGAATGCAAAAATGACCTGGGCCAATTGCCCACTCCAAGCAAACACCCTTGACTTTGTAACCACGGTTTGGACACCCCAAGAAGGGGTGCTCACCATATGCCAGTGCTTCTGGCTGTGTGATGAACTGTTTGAATTATAACCATATTTTCCGGGTCACTGTATGCATAAAATGTTGACACCCTGCCTCAAAATGAGTACTAGAAGACTGCAATATATGGCTTGTGGGGCTTCCCACTCCTGCGGACTACAGCTCACATAGCAAGAAAAAGAGCATAAAATCTAAGCGAAATGTTGCATAGTTGAGAGCATAGCTCGTCCAAAACAGGTGATTCTTTGTTGAGAATAAAATATAATTATGATGTTTGCATGCTAGGAGTCTTATACTGTTCAATAAGACTAGATGTAGCTATTTTGGAATGCAAACCTTCAAACTGAGAAAGAAACATCTTAGCTGACTCAAGTACAAGGGAAATATATCTTCCCCTGAAGATATAGCATGGCAGGCTATATCTGTGACAGCATCATGTAGTACAGGTATACTGTGACAGCATCATGTGCAGTACACATTAGTTCAGTATATACTGTTTTGGCTTCAATGGACAATAATGCCTCCTACAAAAATTAGTTTATCTGATGCTGTCTTTACCTGTCTGTGTGGATTTTAGCATATGTGTATATTGCTTTGTAACATCAATACAATGGGACAATTATAGTTATTATTATTATATTATATGTGTGAGGCGGTGTCTGAGTAAAGTATGACAAGCCTTCAGAGAAAAGCCATGGAAAGCGCAGATTAGCAGAACCGTGAGAAGCAGGGAGGAGAGGGAGCTACTCCACAGCAGAGGAATTAGACTGTTCAGGCTCCAACTCAGTGGCTTCAGCCCAACTAGTTCACACAAGGACATTTTTGGTTGTCTTAACTGCAGTGGCCCAGAGCAATTTGGGAGTGGGGAAGACGCTTACTCCATTTTCAGTAACAGAGTCTATGAAATGAATTTACAGTTGGTGGATTAACAAGGGGAAAGAAACAGAATTTATTACCTGTGTGGGGGTGTCATATGAAGAAAATGAAACTCCTCAATCCAGTGCATCTGGACATTCACTGTGATGATTGATTAATCTTCATTGTCAACTAGATTAAGAATTGCCCCGGAATCGGCCTTTTTGTGTGTCTGTGCGAGCATTTTCCAGAGGTTTAACTGAAGAGAGATAGGAGAGCCACCTGGAACGCAGGCGCAGCTCAGTCCAGGCTGAGGCGCAGGACTGACTAAAGGGAGAAATCAATCGGGCTGAGCAGTGACGATCATCACTTTCTGCTTCTGTTTAGGGACACAATGTGACCAGCTACCTCCAGCTCCTGCTGCCATCTATCCCAATATGATAGGCTGTGCCTCAAACTGTCAGCCTTTGCTTCTGTGAGGCATTTTGTCACATTAGCCAGAAAGCTTGCTTAGTGCCCTTATGTCTTTCATAGGAAGAGGGCAAGTGAGTACAAATACCCTAAGAGAGAGTAAATGATCTGGGGAAAGTGACTGGGTCCTGAGAAACTGACATCTATCGCAGTCCGTGGCGGAGGTGTTGACCTCAGCGTCATCTCCTTAATATGAGTTAATTTTTCTTGGGTTTGCTGGGAGGATTTCTGACCTTCAGTAGGATCTGGAACCAGATAGAAGGTCGTCATGCTCTGCTCCCCGGCCCCGCCGCCCCCACCCGCCCCCACCTCCCCTAACCCTGCAGCCGCTGCCCCTGCCAGCTGCCACCCCAGTTTAAAGTCCCAAGTGTCATAATTTGGGTGGCATTTTATAACTCCATTTCAGAAAAACAAGCTCAAAGGAAACCAATCATCTCCCTTCCCACTTTAGGCTAGACTAGACAGGAGATTACATACTTCTCGACTATGGAGCCCTTTATTACTGAGAACCATAATTCCTAGGTACCAGTGCTTGTCTTTCATGGGTGGGCCAGCAGCAACAGGAGGCTGGTTACAGTGAACAGCTGAGTGGCTCTTTGAGCTGAAGATTTGCCTATGTTACCTAATCTGGGGCAGATGGGTATTAAAGGTTTCTCAGCCCACCTTCTGTTATTATAGCAAAATACCCATGACTGGGTAATTAATAAAGAAGGAAGGTTATTTTGGCTCACAATCTGGAGGGATGGAGCTGGCAGGGGCCGTGTGCTGTACCACACTGTGATGGAGAGCAGACGGGCAGCTGACAAGTGAGAGCATTTGAGGCGACAGAGCACAAGGGAAACAGTTTGTAGCAGCCAGCTCTTGTACTAATCCAGCCTACCACCGAATCTAACTCACACTTTTGGAGATGACAATTCTGTCTCTGAGCACTGCTGAAAGACCTCTAACGTTCTTCTCATGTCTCAATGCTGCTGGCGAGGCACTATACTTCACTGTGAATTTTGGAGGATACAAATCATAGCCCAGAAGGATGTCTGGTTGATTATTTTTCATGGTTATGACTGAAGCTCAGGAAGATAACAGGACAAGGACATCTCTGTAAATAGGCCGTTGGTTTAAAGCAAGTTTGAAGAGTAAGTCCAAAGTGACAGGGTACCCTAAAGCTCAACTACTGAGGTAGAGAGGTGACAATATTTCTAAGCAGTAATTCAACCCACACCAGACCAGATACAGTTGAGCTTGTATATTCTTATGGAATGTAATTGTCTTTAACTGCAGTGCATGGCTTTGATTCTATGAAAGGAAGGCTGGTCCTGATAATGTGAATACAGCTGCATCCCGGGCTCTTTTGTCTGCTTGGTGTGAGGAACCGAGCAAACCAAGTTTTCTGGAATTTCTCCACAGTCATCTGCTAAATGTAAATAAGATTTTCAGTTGACCCACTCTCCTCTCTTCCATGCAACAAGGCAAAACTCAAATTGGCTGGGAAGTCCTCAGCAGGTGGAGGACTATTCATTATATAACCATTCAGCCTTCATGGCTTCTCTGCAATTATTTTGCTGCTATTTACAGCATTTGCAGAACCGAGGGAAAAATGTCAAATAAGCATTTGATATTTTTCCTCATCTCTCCATCCAAGGGATATTGCTTTGTAATTTGTTTAGCATTTTAGTAAATCCATTAACCTTTCACCCTGGACACAGAAAATGGGTTCGATGGTTTAATTCTGTTCCCTGAGGAGTCTATAACCACATCGTAAGCAGCATGTTGGACATTAATTGGGATGTATTTTCAGACACATCCAGAGTCAGGATAATAGAAGTATAGAAAATATGAACTAGGGAAAGCCAGAGAAACTAGCCTATCTGTGAACATGCTGATTTTGAAATCATCACATCGATTTCTGTTGATAGGAATGGTATGTACTAACTCCGGGCTCCAGCAGTAAACTACACTTTATTTTATAGTTAGGACTTATTTTCCTTTCTTAAAATCATATATGTATTGGTATGTGCATATGAATGCAGGTGCTGTAGAGGCCAGAAGAGTGTGTCATATACCTGGAGTTGGCATTGCAACTGTATGTGAGCTTTCCAGTGTGAGTGCTGGGAATTGAGCTTGGGTCCTCTGCAAGGATAGTGTATGCTCTTAACCACTGAGCCACTGAGCCACTGAGCCACTGAGCCACTGAGCCACTGAGCCACTGAGCCAGCCCTGTTCTAATTTACTTTCTATTACTGTGTTAAAACACTGACGAAAGCACTTCATTTTATCTCATAATGTCAGTCATAGTCAGTTGCTGAGGCAGGAACTGAAGTGGAGACTGTGGAGGACTGGTTCTCACTGGCTTGCTTCCCTCAGCTTGCACTGGCTTGTTTAAATCTATTTATTTACTTATTCACTTACTTATTTACATCTCGAATGCTGCCCCTCTAAGGTTTCCCCCTCACAGAGTCCCTCCCTCCACTCCTCCCTTTCTCTGGAGAGAGTGGCCTCACCCTGGATAGCCCACCACCCTGGTGGATCAAGTCTCTGCCAGATTAGACATATCCTCTCACTGAGGCCAGATAAGGCAGCCCTGTTGAGGAGCAGATTCCACTCTCAGGTTACAGCTTTAGGGAAAGCCTCCTACTCCAGTTGTTGGGGGACCACATGGAGACTGAGCTGCGTGTCTGTTATATATGTGACACGGGCCTCCTTCCAGCCCGTGTATAGTCTTTGGTTGGTGGCTCAGTCTCTGAGAGCTCCCAGAGGTCCAGGTTAGTTGACTCTGTTGGTCTTCCTGTGGGGTTCTTATCCCCTTCAGGGCCTTCAATCCTTCCTCCAACTCTTCCATGAGAGTCCCCGACATCTGTACAGTGTTTGTCAGCCTGCTCCTTGATACACTCCAGAACCATCTGCCCGGGGTGGCACCACCCACAGTAGGTTGGATCCTTCCAGAAAAATCATTAATGATAAAAGGCCCCACAGACTTGTCTGCAAGTCAAGTTTATGGAGGCATTTTTTCAACTTATGTTCTCTCTCCCAGATGACCCTGGCTTGTGTCAGGTTACAAAATCAATCAATATCAATCAATCAATCAATCAATCAATCAAATCAAATCACTTGAAACCAGCCTGCCTTTCCAGCGTGTGATTGTCACCAATTTTCTGCATGTATTTTCTGAAAAGCCTTCTGAGTACTCTTGGCTCCTCCAGGTGCTGTGATATTTGGGACTTGAAGTTTAGGGTACTATTTCAAAAGTCAGGAACTAATTTTCTGAAAAGAAGGGCTTGCGCAGAAAGCCGGCTTTTGTTTTTCTGTTGCCCTAAATGAGAAGCTTAGCCCAGGAGAGCAGCTCCCTGTGCCCGGCTGCTCTCTGCCACCTGGGCCTCAGCCCATCCCTGCACTTGTTACTACACACGCTGCTTAGGGTCAGGGATAGTTCCACTCTGCAGCTGACTGGATCTACCTCTCCCAGGCTCCTGTCACTGTGGAGGTGACACTGATAACCCAAGTCGCTTTGCACACGGTGTGCCCTTGCTCAGCTGAGTTTTACACGATCTTATAATCAGGCCAATTCTTTCATCTCCCTTGTATTTGATCAAAGATTTGTCTTCAGGCTAATCTCCAGTGTTACTGTGATGCCTGAGTACATCTGAGTCTGGATGAGCAGGAACTGAAGTTGGGAGGAAATGTGTCTGCACATCCTGAACATTTTCTCAGTTGTCATTTTATGGAAGCAATAGTTTATTAGAAGGCACATGTGTCTGAGTAAATTGTGATTTATTCTTCTGTGAAATGTAAGTGAGGAAGGAATAGAAAATAGGCTAGGTAGGCTTGATAGTTTGAATAAGAATGACATCCAATGTCCTGCTTTGACTTGTTGCCCCAGGGTGGGCTGATACCCAAGGTGGGCTTTCCCTTCTCTGAGGGGAATGAGAGAGGTAATGGAGAGAAAGATGTGTGAGGATGAGGCTCGGAGGAGAGGAGGGAGGGGTGCAGTGAGGTGTAAAGTGAATGAATAAATAAATTAATAATGAAAAGAATGGCCTCCAAAGGCCCTTGTATTTGAACATGTAGTCATCAGGGACTGGTGCATCTTGAGAAGGATTCAGAGATATGGCCTTGCTGGAGGAAGTGAGCCAGTGGATACAGGCTACCAGGTTTCAATAGCCAGAGCCAGGTACAGCATTGCTCTCCCGGCTGCCCGCTGATCCTGATGTAGAACTCTCAGCTGCTTTTCCAGCACCATGGCTCCGTGTGTGCCACTATGCTCCCTACTGTGATGACCAAACTTCTGAAACTGTAAGCAAACCCTAATTAAATGCCTTTCTTTCTGAGAGTTGCCTTGATCATGGCGTCTCTTTACCTCACTAGAATATGACCAAGACGTGTGGTCTCAATGTTTGCTTCTGTAGTTTTTTGAAAACTAGTGAAAGACGCTCCAGGATACTCTTGGGTTCTCTCTCTCTCTCTCTCTCTCTCTCTCTCTCTCTCTATCTCTCTCTTTCTCAGATTAGGAGGTGGGTGCAAATGGGAAGGAGGGAGGGAAGATGGAAGAGAATGGAAGTATTGAATATGGATGTCGTAAGACAGGACAAAACAACTATAGGCAGAACACTGTTCATGTTGAAAACAGGGAGCATGGAAACTCTTGTATGAATCCACAACACCCAGTATTAAAACTGATAGATTATTCTTCAAGAAAAAAAAAAATTTGGTTTCAA
Source organism: Mastomys natalensis (assembly GCA_021653895.1). Taxonomy (NCBI): domain Eukaryota; kingdom Metazoa; phylum Chordata; class Mammalia; order Rodentia; family Muridae; genus Mastomys; species Mastomys natalensis. The sequence goes on along the minus strand of JAJTUV010001556.1, from coordinate 449,809 downwards.
AACTGTTTTCAAACACGTTAATCATCTTAACCAGGAAAACAGAATCTGGCCTAGGAAAAAGTATCTTAAGTCATTTAATATACAGGCTTCTTACTTTTAAGACTTGGAAACTGAGGCACAGACAAGTGACTTAAGATGTGTCATTTACAGAGCTGGTATATGAATAAATAGCATCTAGTCTCACAGTCCAGCCTGAAACAGCCATCCAAAGCTACCAAGCTATCTGCAGACAACCTCAGGCCCTTTGTAGAGCTATGTTAAAAGGCGAAAGGGACTTGAAGTTGTGATAAAATTAAGCTGGTTCTGGGCTTCCTAGCCACTGTGGTCCCTACTGGTACCTAGTCAGTGTCCTGACCACTGTGCCACTTTCCTCTGCGTAGTCAGGAATGGGAGTCTTCCCTTTTCCCTCTTCACAGCCTCCAGGGAACCTCTCTCAGGATTAATAGCCTAGATTTTGAATTTTTTATTTTCAAGTTCAGCCATGAACTACTGATTTCTAAGACCTCTTTCAGGAGTGAAACTATTTCTCTTTAAAAAGTATTGTGCTAATAAGATTTTTTGAATATTTATATATGTATCATTTTGGTCCCCAAGTGACAATAAGCAGTTTCCCAGCTTTGTCAAATGCACTGGATTCCATGAGGTGAGACTCCTTATCAGGGCCAGACTGTGTGGCTCAATTACACTCTCTAGTTCTTTCCTCATTAAAAGAAATATTGAAAATGAGTTTCTTCAGCTGCTTGAAACCTGTACTTCTGTGAACATATCAGCATCGCAGAGGTTGTGGGGTTTGCACAAGGAACCAGGCTGAATCCTGCTGCACTCACATGGATGCCCAGCATGGCTTTGTGTGGACAGAAGAACATTGTTCTACGTCTCACAATTCATGGCTGATAACAGGAATGCTTGCGTGTAGAATACTCAGAACATTCACCAAAAGTGTGGAGGCAAAAATCCCTCACAACTCTCTGCAAATGCTGTTCTTCAGAGCTGTGTCTTTCCTAGTCCAGGCCTGCCAACAATCTGCACTTGAATCTTGTTCTAGGGGGGATATTTAAAGATTCTCTCTTATGTGAAACTTGTTTCCATAGTTCATCAAGATATGACTTCATAGTTATAGCTATAATGTTCTTGTTTTCTCTGGGAAATTGTAATTCTATAGAGAAATGGGCAGAAAGTTTTCTGTATAAAATCCTGAAGACCACCACAGAAATTATGTAGCCAAATTAATTCTGAATTGTACTTACAACCAGATTCCAAATTCCTTGTGTTGTCTCCACTGTGTTTATGATAAATAGTTTAGCACGAGTCCCCTTTTAAAGCCATACAAATTGCCGAAGCTTCAGAACGGGCAGAGTGTCAATGCTGGCATGCTGGCTTAGTTATTCCTGCTAAAGGGAGGATGCCAGCCAATGAATCACCAACAGACTTCTTGCCACACCTGGGGTTTTCTCTGTAGGGCTTCCATCCAAGTGCTGACAAAACTCAACTTTGGATAGACTCTAAGAGTTGCTGGGACGATGGCCAAAGGCGCTTTCATGCCAATGGGACAACCTCCATGCCCATTAACTAGGCTCTTCTGCTCCCCAGATGGCAAAAATAAGCACTTTGTGAGTTTCCCACATCAATGCTGATTGTGAAGGCTTCCAGACAAAAAGCTGTTATGGTCATTCCTTGTAGTGCCCTGGACTCGTTTTTGTAAAAGCTTGGTTTGAAACTAAGTTGAAAGCTACTATCCAGCCATAGGCCACATAGGTGTATTAAACATGCTGCCTGGTTAAGGTTAAGATTCGGGTTACAGTCACAGTATCAGGTTTTATCTTCTGAACAGTCCTGGAAACAACTGGATCGGATGCAGTGCCCCAGTTGACTGAGTGGGCTGCCCAGAGTGCAGGAGTCCTGAGTCCAGCTGGGTAGCTGATTTGTTTTAGGACTGACATTTAGCAAGAGTCTCCCATTTCCCTCTTGGGGTATTAACTCATGGTGGAGCTGACCTGTGAGTCTGTGTAAGGACTGATGATGCTTTTAAGAAGGCCTGACTTTAGGAAGGTGGATGCTCCATAGTGGTCTCACACACTTCAATGCTTGACAGTGCTTGTAAATATAATTAGGAGAGCGAAGTTGTACTTATGAAAAGGACATTATAAGAAAAGGCTCTCACTGGGCAGCCTGGTAAACCTTTCACTGCTATTATCTGTAATTTCCCTCATCAATTATTCTAATGTCAGTACGAAGCCTGAGTTAAGGAAAGAATACAGGAAGATTTACATTGACATGATGTCAGAAGAGTGGCCAGGAACCTGGAGATGTTGTATTATGCCTCTGTTTGAATATCATAAACTGATGTGGTGCAAGGTTCTTACAGAGTCTGCTGGGTCCTCACAGACCCGTGGAGCAAACCCAGCAACTCTGGCTACATGTTTGTCTTAGTCAGGCTTACATTGCTGTGAAGAGACACCATGACCACAACAACTCTTATAAAGGAGAACATTTAATTGAGACTGACTTACAGTTTCAGAAGTTCAGTCTATTATCATTATGACAGGAAACATGGTAACATGAAGGCAAACATGGCGCTGGAGGAGGAGCTGAGAGTTCTACATCTTAATCTGCAGGCAGCAGGAGACTGTAAACCACACTGGGCATAGCTTGAGGATATGAGACCTCAAAGCCTACCCCCACAGTGATACAGTTCCCCCAACAAGACCATACCTACTTCAACATGGCCATGCCTCCTAATAGTGCCACTCCCTATGGGCCTATGGGGACATTTTCTTTCAAACCACCACATTATTTCACAAAATATGAGGTTAACACCAACTTATTAATGGTTTGTTCTTTAGAAAGAAGAGAAATCTGTGGAAGATTCTAGAAAACCTGTCACTAAGACCCTGTAACGTGTGCTTTCTATTTGCTGAGTTGGGCTCTTTAGTCATTATCATCTGTCATTCTCAGGGCATGGAGTAGGTTTAATATGGTGAACAGAAGTGTTTTTTAGAAAGCTAAGGGTTTGGGATGTCTCTCAGTGGAAGAAAGTTGACTCAGCATGAACAAGGCTCCAGTTTAAGTTCTCCAGCATCAGAAAAGATATATTAACTTAGGATGTTGGTAGGTAATAAATTATCTAGCCTCATGTTTCTCCTAAGCAATTTCTGTTGTCTAGAAAAAAAAAAATCAACTTTATTTTCAAATATCACTCCAACACATAATCATATTCTTCAAAGCCAGGGAAGTAGGTCTCTGTCTATGGATACACTTGCCTGCACAGAAAGTCTTATTTCATGGAGAACTTTCTGGACATAGCAAAGGAATTTGCCCTAGGAGAACTAAGTATGGGCTGAACAAGGGGTATTGGGTCCTTCCTTTGGGAAGGGTTTGGTGCCCGTGGGCCCTTCTGAGTGTGCAGCAGTTGCTACTGAACCTTGTCTGACCTGAAACACAGAAAGTGAGCAGCTTTCCTGGATGACTGGGCACCGTGCCACTTCTCTTCTGAAACAGAAGGAACCAGTCTGTGTCCCTAGCTGGCTGTCATATGCAGACATAGTCGTGATGTTCTGAGCATGAGTAACTGCTGATAAGGCTTTAGTGGGGACAGATGGGAAGGCTGCTTCTTGCTCATGCTTCCTCACTGGGGGGTAAGGCCGAGTGACAGTTGTGCTAATCCTTATACCTCAGTGAGCATAGCACTAGTATTACAAACTTCCTTTTGCTTATTTCATTATGCCTGCACGACTGGGTGGATCTTTCAGTGGAGCCCACATAGTCTGACCCCTAAGCCCTCACAGGCGCTCACTAGCTTCCTCACCACTGAGCATCCATTTTTTGGGGGGGAGCAATTTATAATGAAATGCTTCGTTTTTTAAACCAAAACAAGGAGATGAAGAAAAAGGTGCCTAAGTAGGAAATAGCCAGGTGTGAAAGTAGAAGATGAAGAATAAAAGACAGGGGCTGGAGAGACGGCTCAGCAGTTGAGGGCACTGGCTGCTCTTCTATGGGAACCAGGTTGACTTCTCAGCACCCACATGGCAGCTTACAACTGTCTGTAATTCCAATTCCAGGGGATCTGACACCTTCAGACAGATATGCAAACAGGCAAAACATCAATCAATGACCTAAAATTTAAAAAAAAAAAAAAACTTTTTAAAAAGAAGAGAAGATAACCATAAGAGGAAAAAACTGGCTTAGAATCACATACAGCTTCACATACAGCGGAACAGAGGAGCAAAGTGTGGTGGATGGAAGAAATGGGTGCTGGTGAACGGAACGAAGTTTTCCTGGGATTAATAATGAAGACAATGTGGTCAACGGCTTCTATTCTCTCCTTCTTTACCTACCAGGATGGAACCTGGAGCCTCATACACACTGGTCAAACATTCTGCCACTGATTATATCCCCCAGCAAGGTTAATATGATCTTAAAGAATTTAAAGCAACTAATGGCACAACACGGAATTAGATTAAAAGATAACACAACACCCACTGATTATGATAGTGGATATAAAGATTAAGTGATGCCATTAAAAGGGGTGTTCAGATGGAGTCTGTAGTCACGGGTGAAGTTGGCGAGTGGCCAGGGTAAAAACTAAGCTACTCTAAGAATAAAGCGTGAGCTGAGGAAGACGGTGGCAGCTATTTGTGAGCACAGAGTCATCAGCTTTAAAACAGGCTGAGCACCTCCTCATTAGCTATGCAACGTGACGGACTTATCCGTTCCAACATACATTGAGTGCATTTGGTGAATCTGTTACTCAGACATGCTGAGGACACAATGATGAGTCAAACAGATAACATTGCCTAGAAAAATTATTAGTTCTTCGAGAATTTCCTACAATGTACTTTGATTATATACATCTCCGTTTCCTTTTCCTACTAAATTCTACCTTCTTAACCCACTACCAAATTTCTTCAGATGAACCTATGAAAGACAAAAGCAGGCAAAGAGAGCAGGAGGGTGGCCTGAAAGCAATACAGATACAATGGTCATAAATTATTCTCCCTAAAATACATAGTATTGAAATCACCAATAGAAATACAACGGAAGCCAAGTGGTAGTGGCCAACACCTTTACTCTCAGCACTTTGGAAGCAGAGGAAGGGGGATCTCTGAGTTCAAGGCCAACCTGGTGTACAGAGTGAGTTCCAAGACAGCCAAGGATACACAGAGATATGCTGTCATAAAAAAGCAAACTGAAACAGAAAAAGAAATACAAGAGAAAATATAAAGACCTTTCTGCTCCGTAAAGTTGCACCCCTGTTAAGTCACACACACAACTGTGACTGGTTGATATGCTGGTTGGACTTCCTCAGAGTATGGGTTATCTCCACTGCCAGGAAGGCAAGAGAAAGCCGAGTACAGAGGAAAAGGAAAAGGTCTCAGAGGGCCTCATAGGAACAAAGTGTCACTGGTATTCACAACAGTGGTTTTGGGCTGTGGGGAGTACCCACAGGTCTAGGGTCCCCTATGTTTATACCTCTGCTTCCTTTATACTTGAGAAGTGGCAGTGGTTAGGATATGAGTTCAATGTGCCCCTTCCAGCTAAGCTTCATGTGCCAGTAGCCTGGCTCCCCGTGTAGGGGTATTGATGAGGTAGAGATTTTAAGAGGTAAAGGCTTCAAGGTATGGTGGTTCATACCTGCAATCCCAGAACCATAAGTCAGGAACATTATGAACTTGAGGCCAGCCTGGGCTACAAGTGGAGATCCTGTATCAAAAGGCTCAACCAACAAACCAACCAACCAGCAGCCAGCCAGCCAGCCAGCCAGCCAGCCAGCCAGCCAACCAACCAAACAAACAACCAATGTGAAGTCTGGTGGAAGGTGGTGGGTCATCGGTGATTGCCTGCGTTGCAAGGGATTAGTGTAGTTCTTGTGGTAGTCCAGTTATTTCCTTCAAGAACAAATTGGTATACAAAGAACAAGCTGAATCCTACTTATGAGTCTCTAACTCCTAGCTTTCTGTGTGACCTCTCCCATGCTAAGATACTTGAACACCATGATGTGATGGAGTCAGAAGCCAGTGCTACACTCTTGAGCTTTTAGACTTTGTTCAAATATTCATTTTTCCCTTTGATCATTTTCCAGCCTTAAGTGTTTGTTATAACAGAAAATGAGCTGCTACTGAGGTCTCCCTGTAGTGGTAATGGTACTGTGTCATGTGTCATAGCATGAGTGTGAGCCAGAGGAAGAGCAACAGTCTCCATGGAGTTAGAAGTAGAATTTATCTCTTTTCAGGCAGTCTGGATCAGCTGCTATGATTTCCCATGGGAAAGTATCTCTTTTGATTCTGTTATATAAGAGGGCATAGACGCTCTTGGATCTAGAGTTTCACCATGAAACTGATTCTCTTGGAAGAACCCACTACCCCCATATAACTGCAGAAAAAATTGCCTGTGCTCTGGCATTGGCTGTATAGTCTAAGACTTCAAGCTTTGAACATATTGTGTATTTTTGTTTGGAGAGTATGTGATTCAATCCTGCCATGGAGACAAATACACATTCTTAAACAGTCTGGGCATGAGTCTCAGAGGTCTGCAGACATGCAATGGTCACTGGTCAACCATAGCCACACGGTTCTGGTGTCAGATACCCATGTGTGGAGAGAAAACATGGGCTGATGGCTGCCTTTCTTCAGTCTGGATTATAATCTCATCTGTACAAACAAACTGATGGCTTGATAGATTGCTGGAGACTGTGTTTTCATAATAATGCTGTTTCCTCTAAATTATTGCCCTAAAATCTTCTTACAAGTAAAGTAATAGCTCCCAAGTTTATCTTCTCTCTGGAATTTACCAAATGCTCTTCCATATTTTATGCCTGGTGAGATAGCCATGTCTTGTTGTCAAACTTTATGTACCTCAAGCTTTATATCCTTCATAAATATTTTAATTCAAATAAAGTAAATTTCAAGTGTTACATTTTCCTCCTGACACTGAAAATATAGCCACTATTAATCACTTCTGGTTTTATTAGCATGTTCTAAATATCATAAACAAAATTAAGAATATAAATCTTGCTTTAGGTTATTTTCCAAAATAACTTGAATTTTTGAGAGCCTTTTAAAATTTTCAGAAAATATTTGGGAAAATTGTTCACTTTATCTGAAAATTAGTCTTCAGTTGTGTATCTATAGTACTTTGTCTTTTTTACCTGGTATTATCTTCATATCCTTACAGTGTAATTTATCATCTGTGGCTTCTCACAGCTGATGTCAGCTGGGCATTCATATGCATGGGTTTTCTCCCACAGATTCGGTCACCACAGGCCCAGAGTAGAGTGAAACGTACAGTAGTATCTGCATTGAACACATATAGGCTTTAATTTTTGTACTTATTTCTCAAACAAGATAGTAGAGCAATGGCCTACATAGCATTTACAGTACATTTAAAATAATCTAAAGATGATTGAAAGCATACAAGAGAGTTGGTGTGATATGTCAGCAGTTAAATGTGCTGACTGCCAGACCTAACTGAATTTACCCTCCAGGATCCATATGGTGGAAGGAGAGAACACTTCTAGCAAGTAATCTGATTTCCACATGTGTGCTATGACATTAACATTCACACACACTCCAAATTTTATATGTGTATGTATGTATATGTGTGTGTATATGAATATGATCAGTCCTATGCAAACATTACACTATTTTATAGAAGCCTTGAGAGCCCCAGATGTGTGGTATCCATGGGGGCAGGGTTCTAGCTAACTGCTGATAGCGAGCAACGGCTGTATCTCATGTCCCTTTCTTTATTTTACTAGCTAGAGTTGCTTGCTTCGAATGTGAAGCTAACTATCCCTTTAGGGAAGGAGACAGTCAGGAGAATTGCACTAGGAGACATGTATACTTAATTTGGCTCATAAGTTTTGGGGTCTCTCAGAAGGATTGGGTCTTAGTGGGGAACTCACCCACTAATAGCATAACTCAGTGTGAAGTACTCCAAAATTTGCAAGATCATCTTAATTTATTCTCATTATCAGGAAGATGAATAATAAAACCGAGTTTTAGAAATTTTTAATTTCCCCCAAGGATTGCAGTATCTTTTTTGTTGTTGCTTGGTTGGATTTCTTTTGTTTTTAGAATCAACCATTGAAAGACACTTCAAACAACAGGTTCTGATGATCCAGCCACCATTTCACACTTAGAGATTGTCAGAACCGAACGGCTTTTCTCTCTCTGCTTCACACCTGCTATCGCCTTTTCAGAGGACTTATTTATAGCTAATAGTTACAATTACAGATGCTGAAGCCACAATTCTTTTCTGAGTCCCATTCTACATGTGTTTTGGCCAAGAACTATGCTGGACTATTGGAATAGTTAAGGACAATTATAATAAATGGGCCAAACCCATTGGATTCTTGGATGTTAGCCCATTGGAAGCTAAATGTACTAATCCTGCAGACAGTCATAGCACCCTGAGCTCTGCTGAGCACCAAGCTATGAAATACTCACTGTCTATGAGCCTTGACTGAAGGGGAGTATATTAGTTATTTATTTCTCACTTATTTTAACATGTGCTTAAGGGTAGTTTATTTTAGAAGCGTTCTTCTGAGGGCATGCTAGAATATCACTGAATATTCTAGAGCTGAATATTACTGGCTTTTAAGATTATTTTGTTTGCAGATGATAATAATTTCTTTTTCCGTTTCTCCAACTTTCCTCCAAATAAAGTCTTAGCAAGAGATGACACCTTCACGTCTTGACACGGTGGTGTTCTTCCCTTAAGCCACTTGCTCTCTTTGTGAAATGAATATTGGTGATACCTATGTAGAGAGTGGACTGATCGGATGAGGAGACTGAACATTTTCATCACATTATCATTGCTTTCTATTTGCACACTTAGAGCTCATCCAGCTATTAATAACTATATACTAGCTTCTTGTGATCTGAGCTATAAAATACCAGAACATATTAGTTGTATCTGAGTTCATATTTCTACCCTTGCTCCTCTCAAGTCTAGTAATATCTACACATGACAAATCCCAACTGGGACAAAGACTTTCACCCATCTTGTTCAAGACCTACAACCTAGCTATTCAGAAATGTTTATGTACCTTTGACATTAGGACATATGACATCTTGCCGTGTACCTCATTGTGCTTTGCCCCTGTCTGGGACATTCTCTCACCCGACTCCCTTGCCACTTGAGACTACCCATTCACCTTTTGGGTCCTAGCTCAAGCAAGAATCTTCTGTGAAATCTTTCTTGGTTGCTTTTTTCCTCCTGAAGTGACCTTATTCTTTGAATTTAGTTATGACTACAGTGCATCCTAGCATACTGTTAACTTTATAACTGCAATCTTAATTGCATTTTGTACCGTGTCTATCTGCACATCTGTATTCTCCCTGAAGGCAGACACAGTAGCTGATTTATTTCTGAGCAGTGTGGAGGAAAGCACATTAATTCACAGTGAGGGAAAGACACTGCTAACCAGGAGGGTCCAGTTGCTAACAAGCAGGAAAAATCTGAAAAAGAGAGAATGAGAGAAGGAAAGAAAGAGAGAGAGAGGGAGGAGGGAGGGAGGGAGAGAGAGAGAGAGAGAGAGAGAGAGAGAGAAGTTAAAAGCGTGTGTATCCCTCTCCAGTAATGTTCCAATCACCTCATGGGAAGGGATAAATTACACAAACATCTTGGATGAAGATCTGTACAGTGGGGTCTGTTAGAAGGAAAGTGTACAGAGAGGGTAGAGGCTTCTCAGAGAGCTTTCCAGAAACACTTGCCCGTAGGGAAGACTCTCCCAGAGACCAGTGGCCTCTGCCTGCTACATGATGTGGGACACACACTGTTCAGGACCTGAGGACACAGGCCAAGTCAGAAGGAGGGTGCAATGGGGACTCACAGAGGAAGGGAGTGAAGCTCCCAATACCCAAGCTCGGTGTTGTGGAGATGAAGCACTTCTGACTGAAGACACAGCTCAAGTCACAATGGTACAATGTGGGCAGATGGGGCAGTGTGCTGTAGCAATCACAATGAAGACCAAGGTTGTTTGTTCCCAGGGAAATGCAAGGACACTTAAGGTTCAGGGCTAGGTTGTAGTAGCAAAATTTCAGTCTCGTTTCTTTAGTTTTTTCCTGGGTAGATCTGCTCTTCCATCATAATTAATTAATAGTATTTCTCTTACTCTCAAAAGTCTCCTTGTTTACATAATAAGTTATAGCTGACATGTCTTAATCTCTACCAAAGCATGAATGGGTTTACTGTAGGTAAGATAAACCTGTATTCCTGGACTTTGGTAGAAATATCAGGTTCAAAATTAGAATGAAAACATAGCTAATGATTTAAAGAGTAGATATTGTAATTTAGTTTGAGATTATAAAAGTGAATGCATTTTTAATTACAACCAGTACCACAAATAGAAAATTTTAAATTTCACATTTATACAGAAGCCTTGGGTTTTATTTACTATGAACTCTGCCTTTACTTTTATTTAGAATATAATGATTTCAAAGGAATAATAGCAACTACATGTGGCTAAGTGACATATCTACAGGAGAGTTTGTCTACTTTGAGATGTTCTCAAATGCGATCTGTGCATCAGTTGCTGGAAAGAACAAAGGGCGAATGCCTGAGGACCCGTCTCAGTTTCTTACCAGCTAACACGAAAATGAGTCAATTAACTATCTTCACAGCCCCACTTCCTCACTGGTGGAGAAAGATGCTAACATCTCTGACTTCTCATAGCAGTTGTGGTAAAGAGCAAATGATATAATAAAATAATCCTTTTAAAGAACTACACAATTTAAGTGTGCTAAACATTCTTTCCAAAAGGAATTCACATGAAAGTATTTAATGTCATAAAATCAAATGTATGCAGATGACTTGGAATGACTGAAAATCATGGTTTTCTTATTAGAAACTGCCTTGTTTTACAAGAAAGATACAGTCACTAGTGAATCAAAGGCCTGAGGAAAAAATGAAGCAATTCTGGAGACGGAGCCCTTTAGCTCATTGCTTTATGGTGTTTTATCTAATAAACCACCAACCTAGTCATCAGAAGGTCAACTGTTTTATAGATTAACTCTCCCGGCCCATGACACAAGGCTGTGTATTGTTAGAGGGAACAGATGTTTGTCATTTATCTTTCCACATCAAAGACCCGTGGGAACTTTTAATAAATTAGAAATGTATTGAGAAGATTCGATTCGTTCTTAACCTAAAGGAAGTATAACTCAGCACAGCTTCCCTAAAAGGAAAGTAGGAAGTATAAAAACATACATGGAACAATTCAGTTTTCCTAGAATATCCTTTACTATTGGTGAGGCACACGGGAACCTTTGAGGTTTTATATTATATTCAGGATACTTATTTCTAATTTTGAAAGGTTGTTAAAAATATTTAGACTGCCACATACAGATTCATATTAAAATATGCTTTGTCATTTGTACAAATAGAGATGCTTTTAAAAATAAAGTCAACTTTGTTTAAAGAAAGGGGTCATTTAATTTTGCACACAAATGGTAAACTGATAGTAAAACAACACAGGCTTTTGTGAAATGAATGTGCTTAAGAAAATGAATGTATTTCAATTCACGGAACAGTTCCCACTAGGGTCTAGGATATGTGTTAGGCATGTTACAGAGATTGTGGCAGTTGAGTATTTGTAAGGTGGTAAGGATAATTCCCATTTCCACTTTTTCTTACAGGAAGATGTTAGCCAGCTTTTGCTGGAAGTGCCAGTGTGCAGTAGTCTACGGCTGCCCATCCCCCTCCCCGAAGCCAACCTCCTGCTTGTTGAATCACTCTTCTATTTGGTCATGCTGTGAAGGACTTTTGCAGTTGTAATGAAAAGTTCCAAAGCAGTTAACCTTCAGACATGGCGATTAACCAAATGGGCCTGATTTAGTCATACACAGCCCCTTAAGATGAAATCGGAATTCAAGAGCGTTGACAAGAGAGAAGGGCAGAGCTTGCTCGTACTGCTTTGAAGATGCGGGATCATGAGTATGGAGCCTCTGGGAGCAGAGGGTGGATGTCAGCTGACAGCGGCAGAATGGTGACCTCAGAGCTACAGAGGCAAGGAAGGAACCTCTGTTGTTGTTGCTCCATTTTTTTCTGAGGCAGGGTCTCACCATGTGGCTCAGGATAGCCTGGAACTTCCAGTATGTCGTCTTGGCTGGTCTCCTATTCGTAAATGTCCTGCCTTAGCCTCTTGGTGCTGGGATTATAAGAAGCCATCACCACACCTGGTTTATGAATTTTCCTCTCTAAATTCTTTACCTAAGGATTCAGCTTGGCCAACACCTGAATTTTGGACTTAGGAGACCTTAAGCAGAGAACCAACTGAGCCACTTCTAGACTGTGGAATAGTAAGTAGAT